>VZRW01001265.1:16366-26806 GCA_013398125.1 Aegotheles bennettii | reverse complement strand
GTTTTGGTTTTTGTTTTTTGGGGGGGAAGGGGAAAGAAGAGAGTTGCAGGGAGAGGGAAAGGAAGGTTGGATTTTTATGAATTTACTCAGCCAGGTGGCTCCTGAAGGCAGCTGGCACATGTGACAACCAGCACAGGATGAAATGGCCATGGCAGGGAGGACAGGGGAAAATAAAGACAGGAAGCAGACCTCCTCTTTGGCAGCAGCCACCAGTTAAATTGGCTCCCTTTGTTACACGTAAATTCACCACCAGGTGGTTCAGTGTAACGGTAACAATAATCCCACCATCAAATATTTTTGTGCTATTTCAATTAAATTTTGTTTTCCTGGCTTCAGAGGAAGCCGCCTAGTGCACAGCTACACACGAAGCTGCTCAGCGCCTCCGGAAGCTCTGCTCCGCCGTGCTCCATTGATGCCAGGCAGATGGGTGAGGGGAAAACATTTTAACCAGCACTCAAACCCTGCCCTCCGACACTCAGAGTCCCCATTCTTAAAATGGGAACTGATGCAAAAGAAAAAAAAAGGAGAAGAGAAAGGAGCTTAGTGCTTTCAGCACAGAGACCAGAGTCCTGTTTAGACAAATCTCTGCACACTTAAGTCACCCTAAAAATTGAGGGCTATACAATTTATTCCAATACTGCAAGTGCCACTAGAAGAAAAATGCCACTCACACACCCCCCTCCCATTCATCTGCATGAAGCAATCAAACCAGTTCAGGTCCCTTTTTGGAGAGATGGGAGAAGATGCGGGGGATACAATTTTATTAAAGCTGGGGCAATGGTTTGTTTTTCAGCAGTACCAGCCTAAGAGGACAAGAGCTACTGCTTTTGCTCACACTTCCAGCTAATAATCCCCCCAAATCATCATGCAAAAAGGCTTAAGGGTTCTTGTGAAGCAAGAGTGGACATCACGGGGCAAATACTCAACCACGCAGAAATTTCACAAGATATTTAACAAGTATATTATCTGGAAAAAACTATTAAGTATGTCATCACCACGTTCTCGCTAACCACCACCAGTCCTCTCCGATAACCACTAATGCTCTGCTCCTTAAGAAAGGCAAGTTGAGGTAAGGGGTAGAAAAGAGACCATGGGGTGGAGGGGTATAAAAGTTTAAAATATATATATTAAAAAACACTTGGCACTAACAGGAGAGCATATGTGAAGGTGTCGCTCACAAATAGGAGGCACATCAGCCAGTAATGGCATAGATTTGCTGGGTTTCCCCCCCCTATTCCTTCCTCTATTGTTTCACCACCTCAGGCAGCTGCACCACCACACTCCACCTCCCAAAGGGCTGGTGGAGCACGTAGCACTCAGGGTTTGTATTGAAGCAGGGGCTTGGCTCAGCTTTTAATGTTTTGTTCCTAAATCAGACTCAAAAGCAACTGCTACTTAATAGTCCCTAAATACTCCACTTTGTCCAAAGAAGTGCAGCCAGCTGGGTGATGAGGTAGAGCAACACACTGCACAAGGTACACAGGAGCTGAGGAGAGGGAATCTTTCGTTTAAGGGGGGAAGGATCAATAAGGATTTCTTCTGCTAAACAGAAGCTTTGCCCCAGCACTTGGGGAAGCACAGGGTACCCCAAGAACACCTCACACACACACTCCCCCACTGGGCCCAAAGGCAGAGGGCAGCTGCTGTGCCACCCCCAGCCTAGGCTGCCTCGGACACCACCCCACCCGGGATCCCACTCCTCTTGCCAGGCCACCAGAGCTCAGACTCGTGTATCTGTGCTGGCCCACAAGATGGCACTGACAGAAAGCCTTCGCTGCCTCTCCCTGTGTGCCTGGCCAGGCAGCAGCCAGCCAGCGGGCTCACAGCCGGCCCGGACCCAGCCAGAGGAGCACTGCCACCTGCTGAAACATCGCATCCTCTGCCCACCCAGCTACGGCTCCCTCCTGCCCTGCTCCCCAGCCACCCAGACCCTGCTCGCTTCACCACCAAACAGGCAGGCGATGGACTGAGGAGACAGCTGAAGATGGCTCACTGTGGGTAACAGGGGTCTGAGATGTTCAGCACTACAGTCTTCTCTGCTACCTCGAGTTTTTTCAGTATTCCCTGAAAAATACAAAGACCTGGAAAAAGCCAGCTGTGTCAAAAACCCACGGTGCTTCCCACACAAGCAGACTCCAGCTCTCAGCAATACTGACGGGACCAGCCCAGCACCTGATGAAACATCTGAAAACAGTTAACTACAGCGAAACAGGGCTCAAGCTGAAGCATGTGAGAACTGGAGTTATCTTACTGTGTTCAGCTGAATACCCAGATAAGATTAACTCCCTTTAAGGAAAAATCACCATATTCTAATATGCCTTTTCCTTTCAGTTAGAGGAAGGGAGCAGAGCTTTTTTCCATCTCATCAACACAATCTTGCAAAACCAAGCCCATGAAACCTCCCTTCCACAGGAGAGGGCGTATCACCTCTCCCACACACGCCAAGGCATTCACATGTGAGCAGAAGTCAGGAATAGTTGCAAAGCTGGAAGCATTTAAGAAACCAGAGCAAGTCACTTAAGACTTAGGTTGGGTATTGCATCATTTTCACATAACTGAAGTGATTTATGTTGACTCTTAAGTCCCAAGTAAAATCAAACAAAGATTCTGTCAAGATCACAGTAAATGAAAGCAGCAGCCTGTTTCGCAGAGCTGGACTCACTTCTGTGTACTCCTCCTCTCAGGGAACCTTCAAAGCAACCATTCTGCTGGAATTCTTCCCTCCCAGGGAGACACAACACAGTCACTGTCACAAGAGGAGGAAGTTCTCCAAGCTTCTGCAGAGACCGAGCACTGCCATCTCCTACACTGCAGGATGCACTTCAGCTGAGAGGACCGCAGCAGTCCAAAAGCACATGTTAAAAACACACGATGCTAGGTCATTAGATCTGCAGGTACTCAAGTTTTCTTCACACAGAACACCACCATCTATAACACATCCTGTAGAGAGGTGTATCTTTTGTTCTCCCTGTGTCACACACGGGCTTAGGCAATTCAGTTGACACCTAATAACAAGGTAACAGCATCCACAAGTGTAGTTGTAGAGTGCAAGCTTTATCTGCATTTCTATTTTCAGTACGTCTGCCAGCTAAAAAAATCTCTTACAAGTCTTCAGAACTATTCCAGAGAGGTGTGTGTGGGGAAAGGGAGTTCAAGAGAGAGTCCAACTTCACAAGTCATTTGTAAAAACCACAGTAGCAACTAACAGGAGCATATCCATTCTCTGTGAGGGAAAAAGGCAGGCAGGCCCTGATGTGTACACAGACCTGCCTTCTGAAACATATAGTTCAGTGCTCAGCACTCACCTCACTGCCCTGATGCTATCTCTGTTCCCCTCTCCCACCACTCAACCTACTGTATCTGCTGTTGTCCTCCTCCTGGGAAGGATGGAGCAGCTCACCTGCTCTCCTCCCAAGAGCCGTCTTCAAACCTGGCATCCCCCCACACCTGCACAGCTTGCTTCTTGCTCAGGGCTAATGAGAAGTCCCTTCTTCAGCAGCTCTCACCCTTTGGTAAGCCAGCAGACAAGCCCTTCCTCACCACACTTCACACCAAAGAGCTGGAGGGCAGGGGAAGGCTCAAGAAATTGGAGAGCAAGAACTCCTCTGACAAGTCAGGAGAACAGTGTAAGCCAGCAAGCAGCCTCTTCTCCCTTCTTCCCCTTCAGGGACTCAGAAGCTCTGCCCAAAACCCTCCTGCCTTCCAGTCCTCTCTAGCCACTCTTTTCCCACAATTTTCCTAGTTCCCACGCTTTCTGTCACATGATTAACTCCTGTCAAAGAAGCACTGAAACCCTTTTGTGAGAACTGTCTGCTATATTTGAGCAGAAGAGTACAATGCTGAAATCTTCCATGCATTCTAGATTAATAGTGCAATACATTTTAATTGCTAGATGAAGGTTCATTTTATTCTTAAGATCCAAATGAATGCCACAAATGAAGCAGTTACACAGAAGCCTCTCCCAAACCACAAAGCAACTCATTCGCAGAACTACTGTGAACAGATCCATACTAGATAATATTTACAGCAAAGTACAGTGTGTCACTGCAGCCTGCCTTGTCCGTACTGACCTCCAAGACATGACTGAAACATTTTGGACCTATTTTGGCATGCCACTCACCCTCACATACGGTCCACCCAGCAAAGACAAATGGGTCTGCACCTGTGGCAGATTCATTGTGCCAGGCAGACTCTGTACATGCACACTCACTTATATTTTTGTGTTCAAAGTACCACACCAGCATACAGTACAAAAGAATTGGCAGGAATTAAAATATTTGTAGTCCAATTCAAAATTTCTGAATTATTTTTTACTTGGGAATTATTGAACATAGCCCTTAAGTAGCCAAAAAAACACTAGCACATTCCCCAGCCGTGTTTGTTACAGGCTAAAAGCATGTGCCTTTGTAAGAGTAGTACTTCTGTTATTTACTAGCTTTTTTTTTTTTAAAGAAAGTCTTAAAATTTTTCAGTATCAGGTACTTTTGGACACATACCCCAATAAGGAGAAGCATTCTTCCTATTTAATGAAAGCCACTGGAGTCACTTTAGTCAAGAAGCGATAGCACAATACCACACAAACAGTGATGCAACACACTTGGCAGAACCACAAGAAATAAATTCCCATGGGAAGAGAAGAAAGGTTTAAATGAGCAGAGAACAGTGCAAGGATCTGAAATGCCACCATGCGCATTCGTGTTTTAGACTGTGTTTTACTGGATAAAACTGTAACAGGTTCCGATACTGCCATTCCTCCCTGTCCAACACCGTATGTTTCTGCCTCTCTGCTCACCTCCTCAGCTACCGTAACACCATGCATGAATGGTATAGGAGATGAGGAACTGGTTTGACCTTAAAAAACAAACAAACAAAAAATAAAAATTCCTTTTGCACCATTCTATTCGCAAGACACCCTTAAAGTAGCATCCAAAGGCTTCTCCTTAATGGGAATAAAAAGAACTGGTAAACTCATGAAACATGATCACAGTCCTAGGCTACTTCTTTGTGCATTGTAAGACTCCTTCATATCATAAGAAGCCATTCCATAAACGTAACGTTAATAGTCAAGTAACAGCATCTTCCTAACTTAGAAAAGTTCCGAGATGTGCTAACATGGCCTTCCGATAACACAAGTCAGGCTGTACTTCTCTATTACACATGACAGGCAAAACTGACCAAATAGAAAAGACCTGAGAACGAACTGCATGAAACACAGGTTTTCAGAATTGTCATATCAACACATGACAGAAAGAAGAGGGGCAGAGGTGGGGGAGGCAGTCATGTCTTGGGAGTCACCATGCACAAGCCAAGTTGCAGCAACACACTGCACTTCACTGTAAATATTATTAGTATAGGTCTGTTCGGAGTAGTTTTGCAAACAGAAATTGGGGCAGGGGGAATACAGTAGACATATCTTCAATAAAAACTGTAACTTCTTTGGACAATTTCTCCCTTTTGAAAAACCTACCAGTAAGATGTCAGCCTCCAAATAAAACTTTCCAGTGTGTGGTCTGTAAGCAAAGAATGGTAGCTTTAAAACATCAAAATTCTGGAAAATGTTTATGACAAAGAATCACGAAGGCGTTTGGCCACAGCATTTGGCAGCACACCTTCCGAGTTAGAAAGACATTCTGTTGGAATAAAACCAAGATCAAATCTAAAGAAAATATTGTTCTTGACAAAAAGAGACAATAGTCTCAACAAGGGCTGAAGGGAGTAGGTGGGTGATTGAATTTCTGTATCATCATCATAACATCAGCCTGAAACTCTTCAGTACTAGAACCCTAGTCATTCACTAACAGATGTCTGCTAAGTCCATCTACGCTAGCAGATTAGCCCTACACCTTCCTTATAGAACTAGGTGTTTGAAAGCCAACTTGCAGAATACTTTTCCAAGGCCACAATGGTAGCAGGACTGCAGCCATAATGATCTAAAGAGGTACACAAGGCTCAGAGAAAAGGAGTGTCACCTAACAGATGAGCTTCTATGGTTGGGTGGGTGTGAGCGAAGAAGACAGACATGCAAGTTTGCCCACAAAAAGATTAGCTGGTCTAACAGGGAGGCACTGGCACCCCTTACAAAATTTTCCTCAAGGCTAGAGCTGTATTACAGACATTTACAGACATTTGTATATCTTGATATAATTCATAGTTCTCAAGATTTAATATCCCATATTTGCATGCAGTGTTCTGAACCTTAAGGGCAAATCCTTCTTATACAAAGAGATTTAATAATAAACAAACATGGGATCTTCTTAGACTGCATGAGACTGCCAGGTTTGCTTTATTTCTTTTTTGGTTAGTTTACTGTAGAAATAAAATCCTCGTTTTGGCATTAATGCCTCTGCAATAAAATGACCATGCTGAATCCGAGAGGCAAGCAGGTCTCTTGGCAGGTACAGAAGAGGTGCTCAGATTCATGGCTTGTGTATCTTTCAATTAGCCAGTTGCCATCTTCCTCATTAGTACAGAAGTCAGAAATACAAAACACTCTTGAGCTCTAGAAACTTGTTAACATTAGATACTTGAAGATAAGCAGGCATTAATCTTATTTCATGAAAGCCAGCAGAAAAATGCTGCAAGACTCTACTCATGGAATTTAATCATGTAAAGCTTGGTATTGTTCACAGGATACATCAAGCGTTCTGCCCTTTAAACAACAGACACTAACACGGTTTTCTATTAATCTGTTTTTGCTTATTATTTGATATTTAACTGCTCCCCCAACAAATTTCTCTGCTGTTGAACTATAGTGATTTCTCCAGGGCCTCTTTTTGACCCTGCAAGCTGTCAAGCTCTGGTCAAAGAATGAGGAAAGACTGCATTGTATCCAGAAGCTGAAATGCCTTCAAAAGAGAACAAAACTGGACTAACACGACACACGTACAAGATAATCATCATAGCAAAACTTCTTAGGGTTCACATAGGAACAAATGACCTCTGATCATCACCTTTCCATTTCTGTCTCTTTTGCCAGACTTCAGTGGAAGATGCTGTACACCTGCAGTGAGTTCCACCTTAACTGTACATATCCACCCATATTCTTCCAGCACAGTCCATCATGTACAACAATTGCTGAGGACCCTGTTTTGAAAAGCAAGTCATTCTTGTCAGAAGGAAGTTAAATGTCTTCCCACCCAAAGATGAAACTGTGGGGGAAAACAGCCTTTAAAGCAAACATGGCAAGAGCAGTATACAGCAATTATCCTCCGCCTAAGGGAAGAGCGCACAGTAAGTTGTGAGCTGACAATGTAGGCAGCTATTCCACATCTCTTCTACCTACATAGACATTCATCACAGGCAGTGAAACTCCCAAGTAGCACAAACTACTTGGCACTACAGTTTTTCTAAGCAAGCACTAACTGTTTCCAGAAGGCAAAAACAATATGGGAGTTGCAAATTCAGTCCCTGGTTGAGGTCTCAGGAACATTTTTGCATTAATAGGTCTCAGCTCTTTGTATCCACATACAAAAGACCTGTATTACAAATAATTTAAAAACCAATACTTGCAGAACTTTGTTCTGATTATTTCTTGAAATGTGCTCTACCAACCCAGATTTCATCTTACAAAGGATTGCTGCAAGCTCCAGATTAAGTCCTCTTTTTGCTGTGGAAAACAAACACCAGAAAAATACTGGGTTGTGTGGGCGGGGAGCCACTGGTTTTCCTTGAGGAATAGCAAGCCTTCTCATTAGAATTTGAAATATCCTTTCTGAATATCCTATTACCTTTCTAACAGCCCAACCTTACTGGGAAGTAAGAGGAAGAAGATAAGAACAGCTTTCAGACACCAGAACATTTTCAAGCTAACCAAGTTTCTCACCTCCACCCCTTATTTTTAGCATAGGAAGACAACAGTCATCATGTCCTCTAACACAAGGATGCCACAGAAGAAAGCATCCCAAAGAAGCCATCTACTGTGGTGCAACTTCCCATTAACCACAACCATTCACCAAGTTCTCAAACATGCCGTAACAAAGTCTCCAAAGCTGGAACTGTACAAAGCTCCAGCACAAGGCAAGGAGCTCTGACACGGTTTCATAAAAATACAATCCCAGTACTTCCAAGATGAATTCAGAACTGGGAGCAAAAGTGTCTGGTGCAATGCTGAACTTAAGCTAATCAAACCAGTACAGTGTCATTAGCACACACACAAAATTACACAGAGAGAAAACGCCTGATCTAACTACATATAACCCAGATTCAACACCAGGCTCCAGCACACCCCTTGTAGAGCCATGCAAATCTCCACATTGTGGAATACTTCATAGGAACAGCACCACATTAGTGCACAGGACAAGGTCACATATCCCCACACTGCTCCAGAGCTTCCTTTGATTTCCATATTATCCAAATGTTTCTACTACTGAAGGTATCACATACACATCCACCACTTTGTCAAATATTTATACTCACCATTAACTCCTGATTAGCTAATCTGCCCTCTCTGAAAACATCCCTCTCACCACTTCCAGAGACACCCTTCACACTCCTCGCTCAATGCAATCTCTAAACCTGATCGGACCTAAGGAAGCATTACATAGACTCTGCACAGAGGAGCTATGGCATCTCCTCAGTTCCCACAGTGAGGAAGGCAGAGATCCACGAGGGCTGACTCACATCTTGTTAAAGGAGACAGAAGAGCGAGCCCAGGATTAGCGGATGGCTGAGAGGCCCCTGCCAGCTACTCACTGGGTGAGCCCAGGTTGCCGTTCCTCTCATCTTCAGCCACAGCCAGGGGGTTGGAAAAATTAATGAGAAAACAACAGGGAACGGCCAACATACACACCGTAAATACACACAGAAGAGGCTCCATAAGCCCGAGCATTTGTGCTCCTTCCTGCCTGCCTCTCAGCTCTTCTGGTAGCTTGGGAGTAATTCCTGTTCCAACATGCTGAGCTGGAAGCTACTGCAGCCAGTTACCTCCACGTAAGAAAGGAGTTTCCGGCAATCTTGCTGAGAAGCCCCTGAGGCCAGGTTCACAATTTGACTATGCCCAAAGATATTCAGGCTCTGAAACTAAGACCAAAATTATCTTTTCTTTCAATCATTTATTCTTCACTTTCTTGTCACTCCGAGAAAAAGACCTGACAAAAGCTTCCTGCAACTCCAAAACGGAGACCAAACCGCAATGCTGTGACTATTCCCAGCCTGTCCAAGCTTAGCGACATACCTGCTGTAGGAAGTAGGGCAGGAGAGGGGGAAGGAAGATATTCATGGTACTTCCCACCCCCCTTTTGCTTTAACATTTGCAATACTCAATTTATTTCTGAGTTGAGATTTGAAGTGCCTCCCTCCCCAATCCTCTCTACCTAATGAGTACCTACTACTTGAATTTTCAATCAGCTTTCACACGTGGATGTTCAAAACATGAAAAACTTAATGGAGCCCTAGAAAAGACAAATGGAGAAACAGCTTCTTTAAGGCAGAATAGAATGCTTGAGATAAAGCAAGTTTGCCCCAGAACCCGGTTTCTGAGTATTTTAGGAACTTAATTCGGTTTTTGTCTCCCAACAAATCCTAGAAGACTCTGTACCTGGGGGGAGGGAGGAGAAGAAAGGCAGGTAAGAGTGCAAGGTCTTATTTCACAAGGAACACCACTAAAAGCTGTCTTAACCCACGTCTTTTCCCATGACAGAACCCAAGATTAAATGCAAGTCCTGTAAGTATCATTAATTTCACTAATGATACTTCACTGTTTAGAGGCCTCAGGAAAGCAATCAAGAGTCCTTTTAATGATATTCTGCTGTTGCCTAGCAAAATTACAGGCAGGACCAGAGGTACTGTAAGAACCTGAGAACTAATTAAGGCAACAGCTCACTAATTTAAGTTCAGAAGCACTAGAAACCATTTTTTTCCACCCAAAAAAACTCCCCTAAGAACTGAAGCTACAATATCTCTCACTTCCCGATGCAGAGAAGTTGCAACCTGTTTTTCCTTGCACCGGCCCTTCCCACGCACACTGCCTGGCAGCAGCACGTACTCGCTGCAGCTCAACACACGGGTGGGAGGTGATGGCCTGACCCGTAACCCCGTGCACACGCGTGGGGAGGGGATGGCAGCTCGCCGGGCTTGTACGTCAGGCGGATTTGAGCAGAAGCAGCAGCACCTACCACTTTCCTTAATTAGCCTGTCACTTGGCTGGTACCCACTCCGTTCCCAGCGCCTCAGAAACAGCTTCACCAATAAATCGCACACAACCTATGTGTTCGGCACCAAGGATCTGCTCGGAACAGGGCAGCAGGGGTTTTACCCGCAGTGGAGCTGGACACACACACCTACACACACACACACCTACACCCCCCGCCCCCACACACACACACACCCACACCCCGGCTCACGGAGCGCCGGCAGCCTCGCCCCGCACGGACACACAGACCGGGGCTGCCCCTCCCGCCGCAGCCTCGCACGCCCTTCCCCGGCGGCACCGGCACACGGAGC
>VZRW01001265.1:871-15738 GCA_013398125.1 Aegotheles bennettii | reverse complement strand
GCGGAGGGGAGGCGGGGAGCTCGGGGGGAGCGCGGCCTCGCCGCTGAGAGGTCTTAATTATTTTTTTTAATAATTAATAATAATATCCCCTGCCCCGTGCCACTGAGGGTCTGGGCTGCTGGGCTCGGGCCCCGGGGAGAGCCGGCCGTGCACAGGGCACAACCCCCGCTGTCGCTGGCGGTGCCCCCGCTGCCCCCCTTGCTCTGACCTGGGTTCCCCGTGAGGTACCGGCCCTCAGAAACGCCCTCAGGCCTCAGTGGGAAGGTACCAGCAGCCAGAGTCAATAATCTGCCAGCTCCAGGGCCCGTTGTTAATGAGCTTTTTATCTGTAGGCTGTGAAACAGCTGCAGTCCCTTCCTACCCCAGAAAAGAAGCGACTTCAAAGGGGGAAAACCTTGACTGGACTGAAGAGAAAAGAGCTTTTGGCAACACAGCCACCTGCTCCCTGCAGCCACCCTCACGCTGCCCTCGGCTCAACCTCTTCCCCGAGAGCGAAGTGTAGACCTTCCGCAGAAAAGGAGCCAGCCCCGTGGCTCTCAGGGCCGTAGTTTAACTTGCCACAGCTTAACTCCAATTCTGTGCACACATGAGCATCGTTTCACAATAAGCAGACTGATTTCTATGAAGTAGTTCAGCAAACAAAGCATTGCCCAACCCCAGAGGCAGACAGACTCGCAAGCTGTGGACACCTCATTCTGTTGGAAGGGGAAAGCCCGGCACAGAAGTGCACTGCAACTCCCTGGAAGCTGAGGTGGCAACACATGGCAGTGTGTCCTTTGCTTACACATCACACTTTGAAGGAAGTTTTCTTAAATGCACATGTATGTCAAGGCTACATGAAGTCACAAGCATAATCATAAAATCACAGAACGGTTTGGGTTGGAAGGGACCTTAAAGACCATCCAGTCCCAACCCCCCTGCCATGAGCAGGGACACCTCCCACCAGACCAGGTTGCTCCAAGCCAAATCCAGCCTGGCCTTGAAAACTGTCAGGGAGGGGGCAGCCACAGCTTCTCTGGGCAACCTGGGCCTGTGTCTCACCACCCTCACAGGAAAGAATTTCTTCCCAATATCTAATCTAAATGTACCATGCTCTAGTTTGAAACCATTCCCTTGTCCTATCACTCCATGCCCTTGTAAGAAGTCCCTCTCCAGCTTTCCTGTAGGCCCCCTTCAGGTACTGGAAGGCTGCTAGAAAGTCTCCCTAGAGTGTTCTCTTCTCCAAGCTGAATGACCCCAACTATTTCAGCCGGTGTTCATAAAAGAGCTGCTCCAGCCCCTTCATGGCCCTCCTCTAGACTCGCTTCAACAGTTGCATGTACTTCTTATGTTGTAGGCCCCAGGGCTGGACACAGTACTCCAGGTGGGGCCTCACAAGAGTGGAGTAGAGGGGAGAATCACCTCCCTTGACCTGCTGGTCACACTTCTTTTGATACAGCACGGGATACCGTTGGCTTTTCAAGCTACAAGTGCACACTGGCAGTTCATGTTGAGCTTCTCATCAACTAACACCCCCAAGTCCTTCTCCTCAGAGCTGTTCTCAACCCAGCTCCATAGCACTGAGATCTTCACATAAGATTGACTCGAAACCTTGCATCAAGCTGAAACCAAGGTTGTGCCTTCCTGTATGTTTATACAGTATCAAAGATACTTCTGACCCTGTGATACCACAGAAAGTAACAAATACAAGGACGTGACAAGGTGAACCTAGTACAAAGACATTTCAAGCACAAGTCACTATCACTTTCTAAACACAAAATTCAGATGAGTTTTAAACGAAAGCCACTATTTCATAATACAAGGAATCTGGTAGCAGTATGAGTTGAAGAATTTTCCTTTCCTCACACAAATGCACACCCACCCCCTCCCCCAATCTCCTCAAATTGTTTGGTACTATGATAAAACACAGTGGGGTAAGAATAACCCTTTTACTACACAAAACCATAGAGAGAACACCAAAGAAGTCCTGCATGGGTACAATAGACCAAAAGAGGATCTCAGTAAATTCAGAAAGGATAGAAGTGGTGAGAGAACCCTCCTGGAAACATCAAGGGCTTCTTGCATTGTTTTTGCTGGTTTTGCATTTATTGTTTGTTACACTTTTTGATTACTCTGATTCATCTACTTCTTAATTCTAGTAAGAAATCTCAAGCTTAGTCAATCGTGCCAACATTCCTTGTTAGAAAGGGTTCCTGAGAATCCCATTAGTATTTCCATGGAAGTCGATGCTTCTAATATGCTCCCTTGTCCATATTCTTAATACTCACACAATAATTATGTAGTTGCAGTTTATAACTTCCTTTTCCTTAAATTATGTGCATGATAACCGGTTTTGATCTCCCTTTACAGGTCAGACATCCTCATCTCTTTTTTTCCATTCACAATTTTCTTGGTTGCTTCTACTTCATCAAGGCCTCTTTCCATTCTGAGAAACCATAATGCCACTTCTGCTCCTCAAACAAGAATAACCTCTAGCAAGAAATGACAGCACATCTAGATTTCTCTTAAAAGTAACAAATGTATTGTCTCATAACATAATCAGCTCCACCATTTTAACATTCCCTATACCTCCAGTCCCCAACATGTTAAGCACAGAAATCAGTAATTTTAAGAAATTCATAAAGGGACTGCACAGAACTCATAAAACACTGCACAATACCTGGAAATAGGCCAAGAAAGGGGGTGAAGGGGGACATCTGATTAGAGCTGGGAAAAAAAATCCAATTAAAGAAATGACAAGCAAAGAAAACCCAAACCCTGCAAATTGTCCTCTTTCAGGTCTAGAAGTTTAAAATGAATGCCAAATGCACACCCCTCAGACCTCAGCCCTACCAGCACTGTAATCCATGTTTCCAGTTAAAAACCACCTTCCCTAAAAAGAATAAAATGACAGTAAATCTTTAGAAAAGCCATTTTGTCTCTCACAAAACAAGGGAAACGACTTTGGGGTGATGCGAGAAGCAGACTACATTTTCTCAGCTTTGCGGCTACAGTGGCATTTTTACCCAACAGGAGACAGAAGCGTATGGGTAACGAATCCAAAAATATCTTAGCATTTGTATCCTGCTAGAAATGTAAAGTGTTAATGATCCCATAAAAAGAAGCAAACTCGTTATTTACCTGGGAAATCTTAATGTGATTCTGGCAACCTTCTCCTACAGTTGGCTGCGAAACACAGTGAGGCACTCGAGTAACAAACTCAGAATCCCTGATGGAATCTCGAAGTGCAATTATGTGGGCCAAGTCTGTGTTAAAGTCACACTTGGGGTATACAACATCCTTTACATACGGTCATAGGAAATTCAGGAGGGTGACCTCTCATAGATCACATTTATAGCCTCACAGACTATGCGGAGTAGAACAGAATATAAATGCAAGCAGACCACAGGCAGGTTAAGTCCTAGTATGCCTGAAAGAAGGCAAATACATTCAGAGAGGAAGGATAAACAACATAAAATTAAAGTAGGGTCATACTCCAAAATCACTTAGCTTAATAAAAAGTAGATTCCATGTATATAAAGCAAATGAAATACAGAGGTTACATCTTTTCCTCTCCAGTATCTGCTTCATCCTCTTGCTTTCATGGACAAACACCGTTGGTTCACTAATAGAGGCTGTCTTCTTCTTAAATGTCTATGCAACTCCTAGGACAAAGAGGCCTCAGTGTCCAACTGAAAACTCTATGTGCTCTAGTAATACAAATAAAAAAGGTTAATAGTAATTAGAAAAGACAAGGATTCCAGAGGGACCTGACAGATTCTTAATTAGGGACCAGGGCTCCATTGTGGAATCCAAAGAGACAAGTGGAAGGTAATACACATAGCAGCAACAGTTTAAACCACTTCTCTGTGGTACAGGGACAGGTTCTGATTAAGATTTAATCTCTCAGGGAGGAGTTCTAGAAATCACGGATAGTTCAGTGAGGACACTTATGCGATGCACTGCAGCTATCAAGGAGCAGAGCACATTTTCCACCACCCAGAAAGGATGGAGAACAACATGTGATACAAACAGATGGTACCTAGCCAAATGTTACATCCCTTCTGATCAATTTAAGTCTATGATTTTAAACAACAACAACAACAAATGCATTAAAAGGGGCAATGTGGAGACAGGCAGTATCAAGAAAAGGTATGACAGGCAGTCTTAGAAAAAATGAAAAAGGCTACCATTAGTTCATTCAGACAGGGAAAGTACATGAAGAAAATAAGAAAGGAATGTATAAAATAATGAGTTTAAAAGAAAAAAAAAAATCAGTCCTTTGATTGCAATTAGTAAACACGAGAAATAAAAAGTAGGAGACATCTTCAGCTCTATTGCATAGGAAAGTAGCTGTTTACTTGCATCTATCTGCTGAACAAGTTGAAAAAATGGGTCAAAGGAAGGGATGTGTATGAGGTCTTTAAATATAAACTGGAATCTACCACAAGGGCAATAGAAAGAGATTGACTTAGAGCAGAGTTACTACATATAAGTTAAAAAAAATCAATCACTTCTCTAGCACAACACATAATATGTACAACATGGCTTACTATGTAAGAAGACTCTCAGTTACAAGAAAGCAAAAACCAATAGAGAACATAACAGGTAGCTGCAAACTAACAGACACATCCAGCAGACGCTTTAAAACGTTCTGTTCGGGAGTAGGGCTGCCAGAGCTTGAAGTCCAAAGAGTTGGCACTCAGCAATCCCAAGGGAGGTGTTGTAGGGGCAGGATGGATGAGGGTGCTATCCTCCGTCACAACGTGCCGCATCATTTTTCCTGAACCCTGTTAATTCTCCTGGTGTCTTTTGCACCATATCCACCTCACAGCAGGAAACAGTTTTCTCTCCAGGTTTCAGAACACCTTGTACACACAGGGCATTACTGCAATCTCATCAGTAAAAATACTATAAACAAACGATGCAGCAAAACTATCCTTCTGATCACATTCGGTTCCACAGCAGCTGTGTTCTGTGTCCAGCCCCTTTCAGAGGCTGAGGCACAACAACATCAAGGGCAACTGATCTTCCGATGGAGCACGGTGGCACAGAGGCAAACATCTCCTGCCCCAGCGCTGCAGGCTGGGGTTTGTTACCAGGGTTTGTGTTCAAGGATAAAAATGAGATTTAAGAAAATCAGAAGGAGGAAGCCAGGCCATTCTCACACTAACCTGGGACTAACCTGTCCAGCAATTCCTGAAGGTTCCTTCCCTCCCCACCGCTTCCAGTTGTGTTGCCTCCTGCCTGCCTCTGCACCTGTGCCCAGCATGGCCCATCCCTTGGGGCATTCGGGTTTCCTGCTCCATCCTTCATCCCAGAGCACCCACCCTCACAAATTGCACCTAGCAGGGATGAAAAATAGAGTGGCATCACAGCAGTGTTCTCTGTAGCAACATGGGAAACATCATCTGCTTCTTGAGGAAGCATCCATTGCTAGCCACCGATGGTGGGTGCAGGGCTCCCTCTGCAATCAGGGAACGGAGCTGGGCTTAGAGGACTGCGGATGGAGCCCCATGCCCCTCCCAGGACAGTCAGAGTCACAGCTGCACTTCAAAGGGTAGTATCTTCCATGTCTCTAAGCAAGGAGCACTTTGCAGTTGAGCACAGCCACTTCAAGGATCGCCCATTTTGCTGGTGGCATTAGGTGACATTAACAGGATGCTATATTTAAACTAAAACCATGGATCAGGATTCTCAGCAAGGTACAGTTCTGTTTTAAAGTTAGAGGTCTTGATGGAGCACCAATCTTACCACGACACTGTTTCTGCAGTACTGTAGCTCTTTAGTACTGACTTCTCCCAACCTATAAAACCTGCTGTCCACAAACTTCTCAATAATAAGCCACTCAGCAGTTACCATGTGCTAGATACCTGTATTTTGGCATGAGGAAACCCATGCTCTGTAAACACAGCAGCAGGCACTCAGCATGGATAGGTAAGAGCTAGATCCAGTAAAAGACTGAAGCTCCTACAAGCCACGTGCCCAAATTTTAAACTCCCAGGATTCATACAAGAATTTACCTAGGCCCTGCACATAGCACAAAGGAGAAGGCAGATGCCTTAAAATATGCCCTAAACTTCTTATATGTCGAGAAGGATACGCAGCCTTGAAGTTAACTGAGAGCTAAGACACAGCAAAAGGCAAAAGCAGAAGTGCACCTGTGTTCTTAATCCCATCCAGGACTTTAACAGAGTAAGCCTTCACCTGTTTAGTGTCCTAGACTCCAGTCATGTCCTGGATTTACGAGAGTCCTTTGGAAGAACTCGACAGTGCATCTTCTCTGAGAAGTGTCAAGTGCCCCTCCTTATAAAACAATTCAGCATGGAGGTTCCCAAACCTCTTGCCCTTCAGCACCACTACTGCAGGAGCTCTTAGATCCCACTGCCTCACTCCATAGCCATCAGCACCACAAACCCCACATCTGGCATCCCTTTGCTGCACATCCTACATCACCACACGAGTCCCTGTACTCCTTCTATTTGTCCCACCTCAGACCACACACCATCATTTTCCAAACCAACAACTCCAGTCCCAAACTCCAACCCCACATTTAGCCCTACTCTTCTACCACACAGCCTTACCCCACCACCCTTTCTTTACAGTCCCATGAGCCATACTGACTCACCAGCCACAGCTCCATGCTCTCTCAGCTTCCACCCTGCTATGGCACCTGAAACCAGGAGCACTTTGGTTGATTGAAGAAGACTTCAGCTCTTCGAGTTCTTCCCCTGCATGTGTTCAGAAGTGCTTCTCTGCTTGACCAGCTGTCATTAACAGTGACCTACATTCAAACACACTCATGTTCTGCTTTAGCTGCTTCAGTCCCTTATTGGAAATACCCTCAAAAACTAAATTCAGCTGAGTTTGCAAAGGAAGTTTACAGCTTGGTTAAAATGTCAGCCAGATCCATGGCAGCCTTGATAAACTGGTTCTTTGAATCTTACACAACTAGAGCCACCTATTCTTTACTGTGCCCTGTGAAAATGATACTGTAAAACTGATACAGCTGTTTCAGCTCATCCTTTCAGATGTGCACTTGTATTAAACAATGTTCAGGAAAACAGTATGTTCTTTGCAGTGGAAGTGCTGCACTTTTGTTACTTCCCTTAGACCCTCATCCAATTCCCATAAGTTTATAACCTGACTCCCAGGAGGCAGGTATTCGACCAAGCCTTAAGATGCAAACACGGTGAGTTAAGGGCGCCAGGACATTCCAGACAGTATTTTTGTTTTCTCAAGTTTCCATTGTATTTTTATATTTCACACAAAAACCTGCATTAAGATAGTATTAAGAAACTGAGAACGCCAAGCACATAACACTTAGCAAACGCCAGACTGAAAGCTGCCTTTGCAATGGCAATCACGATCTGCTTGCAGGCCCCCTTCGTGAACTGAACGAGGCAGGAGTCCCACTGAAACACATGCACAGGAATACACAGGAAAAAATTTATACGTACACAAAAGAGGGTCTAGTTGCAGCAGCAGGAGTAATCTTCTTTCCAGGGTTTCCTAAATGCTGAGAACTAATATTCCTAATTCCCATGGTTTTGCTTATTTCCTTGCTGTTTTAAAGAGGAGATCAGCTAGTATGCAACTATCACCAGCCCCATGCAGCATTATCAGCCCCACACCGCAGAGCTCCAGGGGGCCCAGCACGAGGTGCCTGCAGATGTATATTTCCCTGAAGTCAGTGAGCAGGAAAAACCCAATGAAGTGCTGCTCTGGCTGCAGGCAGCATTTGTGCAGTGTTTGATGAGCACCTACCTAACGTGGTGTTTTGGGAGCTCCATTCACTGGCGTTCCCCTGCCAAGGGAGGCTGGCAGGTGGGGATTGTGCACCCCTGCTCACGTAAACCCTGCAGTGTTTCCCGCACAGCGTCGCTGTTCCGATGCAGCGCGAGCTCGGGCTTCGGGAGTCCAATCACTCAGGGTTTGTTTACACTGGGGGAGCTCTGCTGCTAGATATGCTGGCATCGCTCCTCAGTGTGGATGGAACATATGCCAGAGAGGGAATTCCTCTGCCAGTCTAACGGTACCACTTCCCCCAATGACATGAAGGAAGCCAACAAAAGCACTTCTCTGTCAGCACAGCTGCACCGGCGGGGGGGTGTGTGTGTAGGATTTTTACTGCTTCTTCCCCCTCTCCATGTGTGAAAATACTCCATAGAACTACCAAAGCCCTACAGCGGAGACCCTCTCCTGGGCAAGCTGCCAACATTGTCTGACAGTGCTGACTGCAGAGCTGGAAAACGGAGACCTGAACGGAATGCTCTTAGACCTGAGCAGCGTTCTGTGGACCAAGAGGGGACACGACCTGCCGGGTGCCAAAGGTCCGTGGTGAGGAGGGGTGTGATGGGAACGTCTCGCAGACCCCTCCTCAACTCTGCAGTGCCAGTGGTGGGTGATGGCGGCAGCCACGTGGTACCAAGAGATATGGAGAGAAGGTGGCTCTGCTCCATGCAGTGAAGTCAGGGAGAGCGCGGGAGTGTCGGGCTGGCTGAGGATCAGGGAGGTAAAGCTCAGCCAGCCAAGGTGCAAGACTGACACCGCTTCCACACTGCCAGCTCACGGTGTTTCTGCAAGCTCTGTCATGCTTGAAATGTTTTAAGGTTCCAGCTCTTCAAATGACAGCCACTGGGTAACAACTAATTAAAATCCTTATTTAAGAAAGATGTATACTGAATTCCCCTCAGTGGTTCAAAGCCAGTTTTTAAGTACATATATGTACATATATGTATGAATACGCTTTTTTATATATATACAATTTTTAAGCTTCCTTTTCAAAACCAGTTTTTCTAAGGCTTGAATTAGAATCTTATACATTTTCAGCTGAACGATGTGGTGTCCTCAGTCCCTAGCACACAGTAGTAACCAGAAGGAGCGTGCTGGTGGCATCCCCACAGCTCTTCCTTTTCCCCACACAGACACAGCATTCAGAGGATGGTCTGGGTAGCAGTAGGACACCTGGGGGCTAAGGAATTGCCTTTTCTATTGTCCATATTATGCACAGACACAAAAAGAGCATATCTAGAAACTGTGGAAATGACATTAACAGGAGGAAGACCAGCAAAATTAAATTATCTTTCTGTGTTTTCTCACAAAAACAATTTAATTGCCAATAGATTAATTAATTTCCCTCTCTTCTCAGGGTCTGGCAAGCCCTTACTTAACTCATTCTAGACCCTTGCGCATTAACAGGGTCTGATTTTCAAGCAAAAAGACAACAAACACAGACACAAGCCCTTTGCTTCCTCAGCACATACAGACCATGTTTCTCTGGATAATATCCCAGTCACAGAACAACCCAGCCAGTGCATAGATGGGAAAATAAAAGGGCATTTCCTTCAGGGCATCCATGCACCCCTGCTCTCACAAGACAATAGGAGTAACATGGTAAACGACAACACGGCCAATGATAACTCCATAACGGGACTGAACTATCCCATAAGAAGCTCACAGTAACACTTACAGGAATAGCTTCTGTTCAGGAAGACAGCACTCTAATGACTTCACTCGGGATAACTTTCCCTCCGCACTCCACTTGCCCTCACAGTGCTTCCACCCTGGAGCAACGGCATCCACATGCACACTGGTGCTCTCCAAGCATGCAGCCACAGCAGGCACAGCTGCCTGGCACAGATTATTCTTGCCAGAAGCTCAAATAATCTCCTTGGGAGGCTCTATGTAAGGACTATTGCCAGGGGGAGAGAGCATATTCACATTAAAATACAGATCTTGCTTCCTGCCTCCCAGGTCTAGTCCTGTGATGACCTTCCTGCTGCTGCTGCTGTTGTGATACCAGCATCTGCAATACCTTCCTGATGGATTTCAGTGAGCAAAGGCAGGACAGCCCTCCAGCTCAGCCAGGGAGACTTCAATAGCCCCATCAAGGTTGCAAGGGCACTCCCATCCTACCAGAAAAATTTCCCAAATTCAGATTGCTTGGGGGAAACCAGCACCTGGCAACTGCTACCTTAGGAGTAACCTCTGTACCACTGCTGGGATGCTTACCACAGGTTCCTGAGCTCCACAGTCACCTCATGGCTGGCACTGCACCCTCTGCAAAGGTTATCAGGCTATAAAAATCACAGCTGCTTATTACCTCTGTCTCCCAAACACCTTCCCTTCCTTCTTCATTTGCAACACCTGAAACACCACATCCAGGTCACACCTTGTCACAACAGGACAGTAGTATTTGGGTTTGATACATCCATGTGAAATAGAGACAAGTGAACAAAAACATCTCTTTGCCAGGAGCCGTAGGTTCTCCCACTCATGGCGAGGCCAAGGCTGGCAAGCCAGCCACTGCACATGGCAGCCTGAACCCTCCTTCTGGGGACTCTGACCCACTCTTCAGCGCTTGTGCTCATACACAGCGATTCATCTGCCTTTTGAGTCACAAGGGGTTAATTACAATGTGAAACACCTTGTTTAGCCAAAGACCTCCATCATTAAAAAGAGAATCATACTAACATACAAGGTGTTTATAAAAAGATCCTATCTTTGCTGCCGTCAGCCCTGATACAGTCCCTGTTAGTAACCAAATGAATGTCGATGCCGGTGCCCAGCGCTCCGCAGGGAGGACGGAGTTGCCTTCCAGCCACGCACGGGGTCTCCGCCAGCAAGAGGGAGCTGTATTTATTTTCCTGGAGCCAGCCCCGCGCTGCTCCTCTCACGCCTGGGTGATGCAGGAGCAGCACAAGGAAGCAGCTGTGTTTTGGATCAGCCTCCCATGTGCAGCAGAGCAGCTTCTGGGTTGTTCAACGCTGCGCTCGGTACGAGGACTGGGCATGGTCTGTGCAATGGAGGGGGGCCAAGGCATGTGAGACCCAGCCAAGCACCCAGTCGGCTGGCTTCAAAACACTGAAACAGCTGCTCTCATCCCCTCCAGGAGCCCCTAACAGGAGGAGGGGGACCACAGGGTGCCAAATGGCTGCTTGCACTGCATCCCCTGATGCATCTTCCCTGTTTTCCCTGAACATAGCAAAGGTGCCCTCCAAATGATGCTTTCTGCCGAACAGCTGACCAAAAATGTAAGTACAAACAAAACTTAATGGAGCGCGAAGCCTCATATGACAAGGAAAATTCCCGCTCCAGTTCTCATCTCTGCTTACAACGTTAAAAGTGGGTCAAACTGGTCTGCCACGGAGGAATCTATTTGGAAAATGATCTCCGCAAGGAGAAGCATCTAAGTGGCAGACAACTGCACTGCAATGCTTCCACGGGGATCCTCTCCCCTGCCATCAAAGTAACTCAGTTTTACAGTGCAGGGTTGAAACCCTGTAACTCGAAACCACAGCTTTTCATTCAAACAACTTGAATTCAGCAATCCCCTGTTCTCTGGAGCAGATCAGCTGACCAGTGTGCTTCAGTACAGGTCTCCGTGCTCTAAAAAACTGAGACATGGCTGGGGTTTGGTCAGGCTGGGGAAAACTGTTGTAGTTTTTATTGTTTTTTCCCCCTTAAATAACTGCTCTCCCCTTTGTTCCTTTCCTGTGTTTGGGATCAGGTTATTGAGCAGTACCGACACACTGCCCAACCCAATCACTTTGTTGTACCCTGCCACGGTCCCTCTCAAAATGCAAGGGAATCATAGTGCCGATAAACAGGAGCCCAACAATGAGAGAAACAGTCTGCAATAACCTTGCTTTCCAAAGTACTTTCATTCACAGTTCTTGGAATCTGGTGAATTTACTATCTGTCCTTTGCTGTTGTTCAAGATAGAAGATGACTGTAATGTAAACAAATTTAGCCAGAACTTCCTGACAAGAAGCTCTGTGCGTTATTCTGTGCAAGGATGGTACACAAATACAGAGCAACCTTAAGGAAGAACATCCTAACCAGCCTTGAAACTCACTAATTTGTTTTAATGACTCAAGAAAAATCTGTTCTTTGACCTTCATGTGTTTTATTCCTTTTATGGTCACACAACACAATTTATTAAAAACCTTCTACTAGTTACTCTCAGGGTACCCAGAAGCCTTGAAGAAGCACAAAATGCCAAAAAATGCATTACTATATCCCTGCACATAGTAAATTCCCTTTCTAAACAGTTTTTGTAAGAAAGAGATAAATGTATAGCCTTTTCTAGAAAACATCTTAAAAAAATTTATAAACATTCCTTCTTATTTATAACTTGTATTTTTTTATGTTCTCTTTGGTTTTAGTTACTTGCAGAAAAATGAGCTCTGTGAGTCCTCAAAGTGTCTGCCGATGCCAGACATTTATAGAAAGTTATGATCTCAAATGATTTTAAGAACTGAAACAGTCTACATCTGTAGGACAAACCTTCTATCTTTTACACTTCAAAATTGTCCACTCTGAGCTGGAGGCTTTCAGGACAAATGAGGAAAGAAAGGGCTCATAATTAAAATGCACTCAGTATGAAAACATACAAAGTAAATGAACAGTAGCAGCAAAAAAAGACATTGGAAAAAGTAACAGAACACAGGGAAGGATGTAAATTTTCTATGTTTTTATTAGCAAAAAAGAAAAATGGTAAAAGAAAAATAAAAACAAGGTATTATGGAAATAGTTCAGACTTACAATGGTAGCTGAAAGCATCAAAGAAGTACGTGGTATACACTTTGAATCCATAAACAAAGAATATTCACAAAGCTGGACAGGAAAGCAAGTTCGTGAGTCTCTCAGACACTTCTACAAATTAGGAAGTGCAATGTGAAATGCCCACACAAGTAAGTGCAGTTCCTCTCACAAAAATAAAGAGCTCTTAAAATTAAAAAAAAAAAATAAAAATTGAAAAAGGAGTGATTTATCCCCAGACTTTAACTAAGCCAAAGCCAGAGGAGACACACTCTCCTGGCAGGAACCCCCAGCAGCCGCCCGTCCCAGCGCCCTGCTCGACGCGGGGCGAGTTGGGGAGGTGGGAGGCTGGGAAGGACCAGCCTTCCTCCCGCCCCGGCTGCCTTCAGCCCGCACAGCACCCACGGCAAACCCCGCGCCTCCGCACCACGGGGCCCACAGTAACCCCCGGCAGCTCCCTGCAGGCCGGGCTGGGAGCGGGGTCGGCTGTGGGGCGCTGTGCCCCCTGCAAACCCTCCACTGGGTGTGGGTGCCGCGAAGGGATGCCCTGCCCCAACATCAGAGGCGTTCGTTCCGCTGGCATGAAAAGAGAAGCTCTCAGCCACACTACCCGAGCTGTTCCTAGCCATACCACACACACAGAGCACGTTAAGCTGGGAAACGCTCTTGTACCACTTATTTTGTATTTGTTTTGTTGTTCAGTAGAGTCCATAACCCAAATGGAGTTCAGGATCCCATTCTACCAGGCTTGACAGCTGCACAAGGGGAAAGACCTCTGCCCCAAAGCTCAGGACCCAAAGCCCAAGATTTTGGAGAGGTGCTCAGAGAGAGTGCCTGGAGCAGCATGGTGGGACAGGCTGCCAAGACCTTCCTTGCGTTTGGTGCCACCGGACAAGAGAGCCTGGGGGCAAAGCAGCACAGGCAGAGCCTGCCCAAATGGGTGGGCAGCCAGGCAGGAGGTCCCCATGCCGAGGGGGTCTCTGCCCTCAGTCCCATGTCACACGCATCACCCCGGACAGTGGGGAAGGATGTTCACCTGCTCCGTAACCACAGCTTACAGCCCAGCATACTGGACAGCAGCCTGCACCTCATGTACCACGGCCATAAAGCCACAGCTTCTCAGAAGCAGACAGACACATGTCCTCTTCGGCTCTATCACACAAACCCTGGAAACATGGTGGCAGGGAAAGCTGGTGGCAGCGCAGTGGCTACAGCTGCCCCAGCTAGCTCCTGCTAGCCACCGTGGTGGACCCCAAGGTGCCCACACTCACACTGCTGCCAGCATGCTTTGTCCTCTCTCATCACTCCATCATCCGTGGACAGCACCACAGGCTCCTGAGGGGTTTCCATATCCCCACACTGCCTCCTAATGACCTACCACACCCAGCAGAGTACGACTCCAGTCCAGGGCCAGGACCTCCATGCTACAGTACAACATAAGACAGTAACAACCCCAGTTGGTGGCCAACCAAACTGAACGGAGATAGCCCAGTCCAGTGCCCTACCGAGCTCAAAACACTGGTCTTCTACTTTGTGGGTCAACGGACTACTTGAAAAAGAGCCCCAAAAAGGTAACAAAAGCCCATTGTCGGCAGGCTCCAACGCGCGGAGCGGTCTGCCAGCTGCAAAAGGTGAGAAATACGGTGTTGTTTTCAAGCAAGTTTTTCCCTCAGCATGGCAGATGACCTTCACCAATCTTCTCTTCACCACCAGGTCCTGGCTCACACAGAAAGTTTTGCCGACGTGTGGGTGGCTGCGTGTGCTGCGCCACCGACCGCCGGGTGGGACAACTGCCTCGTCCCGAGTCTTGAGGCACAGCACCAAACCCCAAACCCCGCTCCAGCTGAACGACGGACACACACACACACACAGCACACAGAAGTTACCTGACCGAGCACATTTCCTTCCCACGCAACGCAGAACAGGGCAATGCGTTTCTTTCAACCCAAAAACGGATGAGGTTTTTTCCACGGGCTACCAAGCAGTGAAAGACCCAGATCAAGCTAAAACACCCCTCGAGAGAGCCAAGCATCAAACGCCGAGGCATCCTTCAGGGGCCGAGGGGCTGAGCTGAACCCCAGCGAGGGGAGGCACCGGCTGCTCCCAGCAGTTGCGCACACAACTTTGCAGCCGGCTCCTGGCCAGCCAGGAGAGGTCCATAACCCACCCACCCCCCAGAAACATAATAACGCTTCTCCCGAGCACATCCAGGACTTCATCTGGAGAGCGGAGCATTGTTTTCCTCCTTTTCTCTGTGAAACACTTGCAACACCGTGGCCCTGAAGGGGGAAGCCCTCTCCAGCCAGGCTGCCCGTGCCGCTCCCCGCTCCCCCCCGCTGGGC
>VZRW01001258.1:2356-116469 GCA_013398125.1 Aegotheles bennettii | reverse complement strand
AGGAGATTTGCAATGGATTAGACATCTATATGGCATCACTAATGATGCTGGGAAAGGAGGCTGGCTCTGCGCTCTCTGCACACCCAGCGCTCTGGGGCAGCTTGCTGCCAGCTTGGGATTTCATTGCCTAGCTTCGCCTGGATCCCGGACACATCGCCTTGCCTGGATCCCCAACAGGAGAGGAGAAATCCCACCATGGTAGCTGGGTTATATAAGAGGTCTGAGAGTCTTTCCCCTGCAGTTTTTGTGCTTTATTACCTACAGTAGAAGGAGGATGACCCTTGCACAGACAATTTCGGTTCATATACTACTGTTTATTCTGCTTAGATCAGCCATTTGAGGTGGACAGAAACACCTGGAGCAATACTACCCCTATACTGTCCAGGGAGTGTTGTCTTCAGGAGCACACATCAGCGTGGCATTGGGGCTATGAACTGGTGACTCTGTGAGTGATTCACAGCCTGAAAAGGGTAATGCTGTCCTGCCTTTTCATAGCTGAATCCGTCAGGAACTATCTTCAGCTCTCTGCTGCTCATCTTATCCTCTTCCCATTGTAGCTGTTTCCTTGCAGATTTGTCATGAGGGGATGTACCTTATGTCCACACAGTGCCCTATAAAGATGGTAAATGACAGCAATGCTAAACTGTTTTGGAGCAAAAGCTTTATACAGTCCACTTGCCACTTTAGGCCTATAATAGACCTCTTGCAAACAATTGCCATTCTCCTGCAGTCCCTCTGTATCATTTATGTCCCACAACCAAATCTCTTTCAGAAGTTTCCCGTTGTTATCTCTGGGTCTGAGTGGATACACCATAATCTGATGTTATGAAAACACCCAAATTCAAATACATATGAAGATACTTATAACTAAGATATATAGATAAAAACTCATCATTGATATAAAGATCCAGGATGCTTCATAAGGCCATTTTCACTGCTGTGTCAGGACAGTAATAGTAAATTGAGTCACTAAGCTTATTTGTGCCTATGCTGATCCCAGCAGCTCCAATCACACTGCTGTGCAACACAACAGAGCTTACAGGCTCCATACATAAGGATGAAACACTTTTCTTAGACCTCTGCTGAATCCATCGCCTGTGTTTATGGAAAAGTACTTTGTAACTAAGCTCATCCATGATGAAATTATTGCTGTGTGACTAAGCAGACAGGGAAATAATACGTGAGTGATGTACCTCATTTTGGACAAGAATTTTTTCTTTTTTTGGACTTTTAGATCTGTTGGGGTTTTAATATTTATTTCTTTGTTATAATTCTAGACTTTACATTTTAAAGATGTAGACTGGCACACACGTATGATTGGTGAATAAGACCAAATACTTGAATATCAGCTTGCCTACTTTCCTTTGAACAAGTGCCGCTGCTTGTGATCCATTCATTTCACAGAATGGTACTTGGTAATTTGTTCAGAGAAAATTTTTGAAGGAGTGTATCGTACATTTCCAATTGCACCTTGAAGTCTTGGCACAAAAAGAGATGAGAAAAATCTTAAAAATGGGGAAATGAATAAATACTTCAGGCTGCTTTTTTCCCACTCATTTGACTTCTAAGTAATCTGACCCACTGGAGGTATTAAGAGGCTGTATTTAGTAGCTACAATTATCAGATAACAGGTTCTGGAAAAAAACACCCGGGCATGAGAATCCACTGTTTGGTACCTAGCATCTAAATGAGCTCTCAGATGTGTGTATCTCTCAGCTGAACAGAATAGTTTTAAGGAAGTGGTAAGAATGGGCAGGAAAGACATTCACTGCTATCATAATCAAGGTACTTCATAAAGTAATTAATTAGATAAAGCCATAATACACCATAGGCAAATACTGATGTTGAATAAGTATTCACATCCCGTTCGTTCAGGCACAACACTGGGTATTATATCCTGCTGTGCTGTCATTCAAGTACCTTGTAATCTATGTAATTAACTCCTGGATTTCACTAGTTAATGCAATATACTGTGAGGGGGCAAATGTATTTGTGGGTTATCTAATCTAGGAGAGGAGAAGAGGGAAGACATGAGAGAAGTCTTCAGATATGTAAAAAACAGCTGCCAGGGAGGAAGGAGTAATTTATTCTTTACAGCTCCTGTAGAAAAAGACATTCTGAGTTTAAATTTCAGCAAGGGAGATTTAGTTTAGATATCTGGGAAACAACTTTGTAAGAGAAAGAAGACTGACTTATGGGAGTTGTTTAGTCTATGATACTCTGGAGTCTCCATCTGTGTAACCAGTCTGTGCCAGGAATGGTTTAAAATTAGCCCATCCTGCCATGGGACAAGAGGAAAGACTAGACAACTCCCAAAGGACTCTGTCAATGTAATTTTATCCTCTAAATTTTCTCTGGTGCAACATTTTATACTTCCCCTGTAGTCTCTGTCTCCTCATTCTAGCAGGATATTATTGAAATGATAGAAAATGTGCAAAGAAAGCAGAAGAATGTTTTCTCCCTTCAGCTCACCTCTAGGTGAATAACAGCTTCTAGCATGGCATGTATGAATTTGAGGGGAGCCTCAGTCCCCATGTGTGATGTGCAGTTATAGTGAACACATAGGGACTGCAGTAGAGTGTAAGAGTCTCTGACTCTGCTATTCACAAGGACTGAACCTCACCATTTGCCTTTCAGTGGCACGTTGCTCAAATGACAAGCTTTGTAAAGTTCTAAAAGGATTGTATTTTGAAGAAGTGCCCTAAAAGCTCCTTTTTGAAGCATGCATTAAACAAAGCTCTCAGCAAGAAGGTGTATCTGAATGGGTACTGTGAAACCTGCAATCTGAAGAAGCCTCAATAACAAATCAAATCCTTCCTGGCGTGGTTTTCTGCACTGCCATGTGTTTATTCTCTCTGGGAGGTCTTCTCTTCAGCACTCCATGTCTGGAATTTTAAAGTGGAAAGAATTTTCTTTTCTGAAGTGAAGGAAATTTTGCTGGAGAGTTTCCTCTGAAATATTTTTTTTAAAGTCTTTAAAGACTTTTTTTTTTTAATTCCCCCCTTAAAAGCCTCTGATTTCTTGAAAGCCTCAGTATTAAAGAATTTTTGCAGTAGTTTGTGGAAGTTTGAATATCCTGCATTTTCCTTTCATCATTGTTGCCAGGGCTTCTCACCTGGGTCTTTTTTTCTGTGTTTTTTGTTATGCCAGGATTCCCATAGTTCATATGGTAGGCAAGCAGCAGAGAAGGTGGTGGTGACTCATAGGAAATATAAACCCACAGAGAAGTCTGGAATTGAATGCTATAGGGTGGAGGAGATCTCACAGGGGCTTATCAGGAGGCGTTGGACCTGTTCAAAACTCTGCCTGAACAAATTAAGACCTGGCTAATACATCTCCCGGTGCATGAAGACCAAGATAGCTCGTCATCAAGGGATTTTTCTGTGTAGTTTAAACAGCAAATCGTGTTGTGTTTGCCTAAGGGTGTTGTCCAACCTGCAAGATAGACCTTGCCTAGATTTTCTCAAGGTCATAGCAGATAATGGAAGTTAAGAATATATATATACATTTAATAGAGAATGTTGACAGAAATGACACCCAGAATGTTTTCTCATGAGCACAGGTAGTTTTACCAAACTCTTATTGACTTGTCATCAAATTTTGACAAGAGTTACAAGGAAACCATTGCTGCAATACCATGCTAACATTGGCTGTGCTCAGAGCGATTTAATACAGGTCTCACAGGCAGTGCAATAATTTAGTAATCAGAAAGAATTGGCACTTGGCCATGTATTTCCTGCAGGCAGCTTCTCAGTCCATGGCAATTGAGTCAGACATGCAGAATCCAGGCAACTGCAAGAACGTCACTAGTTATCCAGAGCTATTTCCAAAATTAACAATAATGAACACATATACAATAGTTCTCACCAGGGACTCTGTCACTTTGGGCCTTTGCATGCTCTTGAAATGTGAATATTAAATAGCAATAAACATGCCCCTGTTGAGAATTTGTGTTTTCTACATAAATATTGCTGTATAAACCTTAGGTCAGAAATTTCCTTTTTATTCTCTCTTTGATTAAAAGTGGTATAAAATCCCCAGGCTGGACAGTCTCATGTGTACAGTCTATGCTGGTTACTGTCTTTGTGGAACAGTGTGGTTTTACAGGGGCTGATAAGGCTGAATCTCCCTGTGTATCACTTCTGTACATCTACGCTCTTGGCAAGAGTCTTTTGTTCTGCCACATTTCATTTACTCCAGTGTTGGTCCAGATGACACAAATGATGTTGAAAGTCAGGAGGATGCTGTTAATAAGTGAGGTCCAGAGGCCTGGTATGTGACCTTTATCATTCAAATGACCTGTGTAAATTTAGTCCAGTCAATACACCTAGATAGATTACTGTGTTTCCAGAGCTATGAAATTAGGTTAGAAAATTCCAGTACAGGAGGAATTGATGGCATTGTCTGTCTGAAACTGGTCATTGCTGCAATCTGTCTGTAGGGACTCACTGATGTGATACCTGGATCCATCATACCTAAACATGAATGGATGAGGATGTAGTTGTCTGCTGAAGGTTATTAAAAATCTTAGGTGTGTATCATTCCTGGGTGTCCTGGGCTTTATCTTACTATGGTTACCCAGAGTTTCATTAACACAGAATATAGGCAGATATACACATTTACCCTGCTGAAATGCACTAAAGAGAAAACCTTAAAACCCATCTACTTCATGCTCATATTTACCTGAAAGACATCAGTGCATTTCACAGGTGGTGTTCAAAACTGTTCTCTGAAGATGACTTCTGTTGTCCAAAAGTTTGATCAGGACTCTAGCAAATAATTTAGAGGTGATTTTGTTAAAAAATATATATCCTTTCTGTGATTCCATTTCAGAAGCAATATTGATTAGATTCCTTGAATAACTATAAGAAAATGAGAACAAAAGAATGACTGTTCTTAGACCAAGAGTACTGCTAGCCTAATACAATGCCCCCAAAACGGTCAGTTCCGGATGCTTAGGGAAAAACTAGTACAGAATGGATGGTATAGTATGATTCTTCCCCTCATTATGTAGCCTCTATGTTTATCCTGCTCTCCATCATCTGGGGCACAGAGATTTAGAGGTTTTCTGGGATAATAATTGCATGCTAAGCTTGATAGCTACTCATAGACCTGACTCTATGGTTGGTAGCTTGTTTAAGATAATAACTAAATAACAGGAAAAATTAAATTAATGAATGTATATGTTTGAATTTGGAATATGACAAGATAGGGTGACAATGTAATTTTTTATCTTGTTTGTGTTTAAATGATGTCATGCTTACTTTCTGGGATTACTTGGACAACAGAGCCTAGCCAGAGAAAAACACTCATAAACAGCAAATACTAAGCTCAAATGCTTGATGTCATGGTTTAACACTGGGCTAGCAACAAAACAAATGGTTCTGTACTGGCTCAAACCAGGATATTTGAATATTCCTTGAAGACAAGTTCCAGTTTGTCTATTCCGTTTTTTTATTTGCAGTTCCTTCCCTAGGTGTACACTATATAAATCAACCAAAAAGGGAAGGAGTCAGCAGTAAGAAAATTGAAATATGCCAATACCAAAATTCACACTGCAACACATAATTCACTAAATGATTAAAATCCAAGATTAGTGTCTGGAGTGAAAATCTACAGAAAGTTAAAAACTTGATTACAAATACAGTTTATAAACAAGAGAACAGAGTTATTTTTACTTGAATGATCGTTTGGCTGTGATCAAAATGTAGTCTTCCATTTTATGATTTTCTAGGAAAAGAGCAGGATTAAATATTACTTTAACTTGAACATCATCAAAATCACCCTGACTAGTGTCAAACCTCTACATCCTTTCTAAAAAGGCATATAACTTTGACCAGTTCAGCAGGTACATTCTTACCTGAACAGCGAGATTGCACATGCTAACTTGGCTGTTCACGGTCATGTGTACACACCATGACTGTATTTTTACAAATATATCTTTTGTTTTCTGCTTTGCAAAGGTTTTTTTAAAATTTCCTGAGACAGAGGAGTGGTACAAATGATAACTCTATCATTGACCACAAAACACGTCACACAATTAAATGAAAGTAACTTAATAAGGATCTCAGAGCTAGGAAATTGATGGAAATGATTGATCCATAGACAGAGATCAATGCAGAAACAGTTAAGAAGTCTGATTTAACTTTTCAAGCTTCAATCTCATCCTAAACCTGAGATCTGCCCTCTCAAGACAGTCTCTGAAAAGCCTCACACATGACATTAGTCTCATGAGAGTTTTAAGTTGTCTTCTGCATGTTAGTAAACTTCACTCCAGTTGTCAAAAATATGTTTTATGTATTATATAAAAAATTGCTAATAATGTTTGATTGGTTAGCTACCAGGATGGTAAACATAAACCATATATGAGAATTTAAGTAGTATTTGTATAAAAATTGCCTGTCTACCCCATTTTTTGTATTGTTACATTTTTACATTTTAAAGTTACACTCATTGCAGAAAATATATGTTCTCTTAGAGGATAAGCCCACTCCTTCCCATTTAAATATCCTTTGCTTCACACAAGCACTCAGTTGTTAGTTATGTTATTGTCTCTCTTTAGATGCAAAACCAAGGACCTTCAATAACTGATATTTACTCATTCCTCCTCTAGTAATAACCTGATCCTGCCAGAGAATACCAGTTAAATGGAAAGAAACAGAAAAGCATTGAATGAGATTTCACTACATTGGGTTAAACAAAACAAGTTCTAAAGTGCAACTGATACCAGGGAGATGTTAAATACACAATGTTTTCCCCACAAGTTTAAATAGTAAAGTGTTTTTTTCCTTTAGCATGATAACAGGAAATGGGAAGTTGTCAACATTGATTATTTAAAATACAGCTCAGGATATAAGGATACAACAAGATATTTTAAAGAACAAATTATAACAATGCCAAATTATTAAGGTCATGCCAGCAAAAATAATTAAAGGCAATTACAGAGAAAATATCACTCAAGGGCATCAGGATAAATGTTATTTTATTTGTTTAAACAAATTGAACTATATAAACAAGCAGTTTTTAAATTCCAGAAATGTTATAAATTTTATTATCTTCAATTAATCCAAGCTACTGTATTCTGCCACTGGAATGAAATATTAACAATAGAACTGACGTTCTAGTTAGTCTCCATTCAACCCCAAACCTTAATAGAAATAACCTGTCGGCATTGACTGAGTGTGATATCGCTAGAGAAGCCTTGAATTTAAACTGGCTGGATAAGGAAAATTGCATGGTTTGTGAAGGCAGTTTTGAATAAAATGGAAATTTTGCTTCTATCCCATTTAGCTGTCAAAAGGCCACTTCTAATACTTTCATAAAACTATTTGCCTCCAGAGCAAAGATAAAGACCTGGAAAAAAATAACAACATAATTCCAAGGCAAATAACCAAAAGATAAAAAAACAACAAGAAAAATTATATTGATTTTCTAATTTCCTTTTTTCTGAGTTTAATTTGTGTGTGTTATTTCTTGATTATTAGATTGCTGCAAGGGTATTAAATACATCCATTTTAGTTAAGATTTTAAACTGGGAAACAGCAGAGAAATACAAAAGCCAGAGCGACATGTAAATTAATGATAAGATAAGCAAATTAAAAACCCTACTTTTGAAGTTGTAGCGAAACTTATATCAAAATAGAAAAAAAAATATAATCAGAAGCTCTAGGCAAAGCTGAAATGGGGTTTTGAATTTTTACATGAGGGAAAAGTTAATGTTTCTTTCCTAGTAAAAATGCTGCTTCTTGCATTGGCGCTTGCAGAACAAAACAATCGTTCATACTGCCCTGCTGGGCATTGTCCGATCACTCACAATCAATTTGTTGATCCTGAGAATAAATGCCATCTTTGTTGTAGATATGAAAAGGTGATCAGTAATTACCTCATTAGAGAATAATTTCACATTAAAAACACAGTGACTAGATGAACTGGGGAAACCTTTTTTTTCTTTTGTTTTTCTCTACACAGTCACACATTGGATGCAATCCATTATCTGCCTGCACTTCACCTAATTGAACTATGGAAAGAATGTGCATCCAATAGATGTTTCTGAGGATTTCAAACCCAGAGTACACTATACTCCTCATCTGAATGTACTACAGGATGTGTGTTCATACAGAGGTTTTTGAATGAGAAGCAGCTATTTTTCCTCATCATAATACTGCCTTTTGCCCGTCATAATCCTATACTATGCTCTACAGAGATTGTAACACACAAACAGACACAGATATAAAATATCTGAAAAGGATTCATTCTTGTGAGAACTGAAAATGCTTCTCATTCAAAATATGAGGACTTTCTGAATGTCAGATATTCGCTGAGCTCCTTGCCCCACTAACCATGCTCCCTGAAGAGATTTCCTGTTTCTTACAGCTTGCTGGAGAGTGGGCATCGGAGGAGATGGCAGTGTTGTTGCCTTTCTATCCCTATTTGTTAGCTCAGGATCACAGAACCCTTGGGTAAAAATGTTCCATACACTCACACAAATCATTCCTCAGAACTTGGTGTGTGCCCGTTCCAAGCAGTTGCTCAATCAAGAATGGCAGATAGGTTGATCTGCTACAGGCTTCCCACTGGAACACAGCATATGCATATTTTTAGCCTTGTGGAATATTCCTATTGTGCTCTGGGTTTCAAGAAGAGAGTTGTTTGGATAAGAAAGCAAAAGAAAAAACCACAGTGAAGGAAAAGAAAGGGTTTCCTTACATAAGGAAAGGATCGTGTTTCAGCTTCCTTTTCTTGCAGTGCTGGGAGAAGGTACCTACTGAAGGAATTGCCTGTTAGTCTGGCCTGGGTACACTGCTTGCAGGTTCTTCGAAATGACAGCTTTACAGTAGGTTTGCTATTATTATGGGGTGGCAGCATCTCCTATTCTATAGTGAATATGACATCTCATAGTAACAAGAAGTGAATGTGACTGGGATTTCATGTGCCAGCCTGGTATGGATATGGCTTGTGTACAAACTGTGTAAAAAATACACTAAACTGAAACAGAATATTTCACTGAGAGAGGGAGCCTGATTTACTTGCATGGGTTATTGCCTCCTTCATCACGTAAAGACAAGAATGTCCAAGTAAATTAATTCATTACTTCTGTTTCACTACACCAGGTACACTAGCAACTCAGAGATGAAGAACTGTCATCATCAGAAAATAGAGAAGAAGCAGCAGGAAATAGTGGGACGCATTATTATAAGCAACATTGGAGAATAAGAAAAGTAGTTTAACCCTTTTTCAGCAAAATTCTTAATCGTGTGCATCACTCTAAGTTTGTGAATAGTTCTGTTGACATCAGTGAAGTCAATTCTGCTCTCTGTTTCACTGTTTTGCTGAATGGGTTCCCAAAATGATAGTGTGCAACAAAGCATGGCTCATGATATTTTGGAGGGAAGATAACAGTGCCTCTAAACCTTACAATAATTAGCATTAACAATAGATTTCTTTTTCCATAGGAAAGATTGTTCCTGATCCAGCAAGTGATTAAAAATATCATTATTTTGCTGTCACCCTGCTACTAGGTCCTTTTCTTTTTGGTTGACAACTGAGATAACAGACAAGAAGACTGTCCACCAGTTTTCCTTCCTTTAGAATGATCCGTGACAACTTCCATTTGTTATAGGCAGGTTGTGTTAGAGCAGCCTTTGCTTCTCAAATTCAGCTACAGAATAAGAATGCTTCTGTTTCCTTGACCTGCATTATTTTAGAGAACACTTGTGAGCCTCAGGAGAAAATAAAAACTCAGCTCACCACCCAAACTGTAAAGGACACACAAGCAGAATTCATACAGGAGAGAAACCACTGAGAAGCAGTGGACTGAGAAGAAAACAAACAAACAAAAACCTGTAGTCAAAGAAGTGTCAGCCTCAGCAGGGCACTAAGAGAGAAGGTTTTGCTTGCTTGATTGATGTAGTCAAGCTTTAGAGCAGTTCTCACTGTCCCAATTGAACAGCAGACAGCTGGTTTCTTTGCTGAAAAGAGAGAGGAGGCAGTTGCTGTGAAAGAATGAGAGAAACAGAATTTGAGGCATCAAAGTGGCAATGTGCATGTTCAGGGGTCACCTGTGTGGTGGGCAGTAGACACAGGGAAACTTCCACAGAGGGCTTGCTCTCTTTTGACAAGGGCGGTTCAATACTGATGCTTCTGAAAATGTACTGGGTATGGGAGAAAATATCATTGGAAGGGGTTGTTAAAGAGGTTGCAGTCTTGTGGGATCCTAATTGCACTTTGTCAAAGTTTACACTGTGTTAGAGCTGGTCGAGGTCAGCACACTCCTCCTCTTTGCTGGGGACAGCTGCCTGGACTCCACAATGTAGAATAAATCTTGCTAGAGCCAGGAGACCACAGGCATAAATAAAGCTACCCTTTTGATTCAGTGTGTGCTCTGCCAGGTCCTGGCCTCTGCTTTTTTCAGTCCTAGCTTGAGCCCATTTCTCATGGGGAGATGCTAACAGCAAATGTCTAGTATAAATTGACCCAGAATTTCACATTGTTCCTTACATTTAAATCTCTCTCAAATTTAAGAACCAAGAGTGAGGATTGGTTTCATTCTTCTGCATGGGGTTTTGATTCATGGATCAAATTCATTCTAAGAGTTCCTGTAGTGGAATACTATAGCCCCTAACACCTGCAGTCATGAGAAGAAACCAAAGGCCAGTTTTCAGTCTCAAAATCTCTATTTCTCGCTAGAGTACTGTCTTTTCCTAATAGGTTATAGACCTACACAGATTTTGTTTTCATTCAGTACCTGCTCTACTGAGTGTACAACTTTTTTATTTACTGACAGAGCAGATGACAGAAGTTTTTGCACTAGTGACTGTATACCAGGTATGCTATGAAAAAATTCTCACAAAATAAGATTTGTCAGTTTTCAGAGGGGCCTAAAGAAGACAGTCTTCTAACTCTAAAAGTTTTTCTATAGAGCTTGAAGTCAAATATAGTCCTAAAGGGCTGCATGGGGGCATCTCAGGTGTGGAAGGTTCTGGTGAAAGTGAAAAGTATTATTTTAGTGTCTTAGGTAAGTTTCAAAAGGGAAAGCTAACGGTACTGTACTTCTTAATTAGTCATGGGCCACTTTTGAGAATGGATTCCTAATTTTTGTGAAGTTTGAGTTCAGAAGATTTGAAGTAGGTGCTTAAAACTGTCTTGCCCACTTGCACATCAGCCCAAATAACTAGGCTATCATGCATGCTGTGGGAAAGTTCTCCTCATCTCTTCTCTTGTATATGTTTAACTTTATCTCAGTAATGAAACGTTTATTGGACAAGAAGGAGGTTAGGGAAGTCAAGCATGAGAGAGGAGAGCCAGGTTACTGCTCCAGTGGTTATTTAATTAGTTAGACAAAGTTGGACAGTTTCAGAGGACACAACTGAGAAGACCTAAGAAGCTTGTTGGCTCAAATACTCTGCTGGAAAGACAGAAGAATTGTGTTGGAGCCTCATGTCTATATTAAGCAGCCCGAGGACAGAGAGCGGGTCCTTTCCAATTGAATATCCTAACCACTGTTTTTATTGACACATGTTAGAAAAGGATTTCACCGGATCTGTGAAATCAAATTTACATGGAGAGTTGGTTGGGAAGTGAAAAATATGTTAAATGAAATTGCCAATAACTACATTTTCACAGAATCATAGAATGTTAGGGGTTGGAAGGGACCTTGAAAGATCATCTAGTCCAACCCCCCTGCCAGAGCAGGACCACCTAGAACAGGTCACACAGGAATGCATCCAGTTGGGTTTTGAATGTCTTCAGAGAAGGAGACTCCACAACCTCTCTGGCCCAGTGCTCTGTCACTCTGACAGTGAAAAAGTTCTTCCTTATGTTCACCCGGAACCTCCTATGTTCCAACTTGCACCCGTTCCCCCTTGTCCTATCACTGGACATCACTGAGAAGAGCCTGTCTCCATCCTCCTGACCCTCACCTTTTACATATTTATAAACATTAATTTTGCAATCTTTTAGTAGGCTAAGATGAGATCCTCATTCGTGAATGAAAATGGAGCCTATCAGCAGCATTTCACTTCAAATGGAAATTTGTAAATCATATTGAAATTCAACACAGGGGTTGTTTGTCATGTGTTGATAAAATGCCTTGGGAAGACTATATAGGAGTAATCTAATGAGCATTGTATTAGAAAGGGTAGAAAAGAACATCTTGTTGCTCTTTATATAGCACAAAATACTGGTTTTTTATGGATTTAAAACAATCTAATGGCTTTTTCCTCTAAGGGGTTCATCACCTGTTCAATCATTTACACTCTGGTTAACAGTGCTGTGGTATCATCTAAATGCTATAAAAATTGCTCTAGTTTAGTAAAGTCTCTCACTCTTTGATTTATCCTTGCAAGTCTCTTCTCACAGATATTTTTCCAGCCTACCAAGAAGGCATGCAGAGAGTTTCCCAGAGTTGTTTTCAAGCACTAAATCACCAGCACTGGATATTCTGAGGGAACAGCCAAAAATCTGTCACATTTAGACTGTGGGATCTGTGCGTTCATGAAAATGAATGACATAAAGAAGTGAGAAATGAGATTTTCTGCTGATGCAAAGATGAGGCATGAGACCATAAGAGGAAATAGGACTGTCATTACTGTAGGGGTAGTAACCTCATGAAAGCTTAGTCATATTTTACCGGCTGCAAGAGACAAAGTAGTTTAAAGTAGGAGGTGACCCAAGGCAGCAGAAATGTCTTGGACTCCCATCAGCCAGAACATTGTATTACTTTAGCAATCAGCAGTTTTATTACAAGAATTTTTCTGATTTCTCTGCTCTTAAATATCTACCAGACTCAGGAGGATGCTGAAAAGTGAATGACCAAAGTGATGAGAGAATAAAACAATGTAGGAGGGCTGAACAATAGTAATGGCTTTGTGAGCTTTCCCCTTCTAGATCATTGATTCTGGTATAACTTGGAAGAGACAAAAATTTGTTACTGAACATTTAGTTGCTTTGGATAGATGTCTTGAGCATTTTTGGTCTATTTCCTGTCTATTAGAAAGGAGATGCCCCTTTGTGAAAACCAACATTGCAGCTTGTGCCATCTGCAGAAACTCTGATACATCAGAATTGGATTCCCAGTCCTGGAGACTTGGCTTCTAGGAGACTGGGAAAGCAGCATTTAAAAAGCCTTGGGGAATCTACTCAGTTAAAATGGGCAGTCTAATTCTCTGCTTTATCTAGGAACTGTTTTTAAAAAAGAAAAAAAATCACATGCATCTTTAAAAAACAGCGTAAATCAAATCAGGGTTATATGCATTAAAATGATCATGAAGATCTAAGGAGTGGTTTGAATTATTCAGCTATTTTCTTCACACATTTCAATTTCTTACTGTGCTTGCTAAAGGATAATATTTTTTTTTTTTTTAATGAGACCACTGGGGACAAAAGGTGGTTGACACAGGAGAGTACAGTCTGTGACAAAGTAGATTCCTCATATATAATGCAGAGGGTGAGTCCTTGAGGTAAGGACCAAACTGCGTAGTAATGGATATGAACATTTCTGTGAATACAAATACTGGGTGGCTGAAATGGGACAATTTCAGTGATACTTCTACCAGCCATGGCAGAGCATTAGGCAAGATGAAAAGCACTTTTCGGCTGAGGTAACTCTGGACAAGGAGTTTTCATTCCAGGAGGTTTGCATCTCCACTTCCACCACCGTGCACTAATGCATAAACACATATTGCCTGTGAGACCGGTGTTGGATATGTCTGATCCCATTGCATCCTGCTGTTTGACAGCACAAACTGTGCCCTCTGCCCTCGGGTGCATCCAGCCACTGTGAGCTGCTGACAGCTCCTGGGCACTGTGCGGGTCCTGCAGACAGCTGGAGAGACAGCCGAGACAGCGAGAGCCTGAGTGAATCACTGGAACAAAGCAATGGCCAGGCAGCAAGAAAACAGTATCACAAATCGCTGAGCTTTTCACATTTCCAGAAAGGCCACTAAACACTTTAATGGTCATTTCCCCACCGCCGTTGCTTCTGTCTGCTGATTCATTCAGGCCTCTCTACCCTTGACTTGGAAATCCATCTGCTTTTAAAATTCATTGTTTTTCCCCTACTCAGTGGCCACTCAGATGACTTCTGTATTATGTTTGTTGTTCTTTGTGAAATGGCCATTTGTTTTCTTTTTTTCCCATATTTCATATTTTTCAGGGTCAGGTATATATTTTATTTTCAGTCTTTCTTAAAATAATCAATCTCCCTATTGATTCATCATCATCATCATCAAGAGCGTTATTATTGCCATTATTATTGTTGTGGATCAACTAATTTTGTCCAATTTTTATAAGAAAGAAGAACACAACTCAGGCTTTTTCAGTCTCCTTTGTTTTGTTTGAAGGAATAATCTATATCTACTATTTATTATTTCTCTGTATAGGAGACACAACTGTTAGGTTTTTTATTTTTCTTCTCTCTTTTTTCCCCCTCAGATGAGAACTTAGCAAAGTCAGCATCTGTGAACTGTATTGCAGTCTTTGAAGGGCCTTCAGGACCAGGCACCCTAAGGAAAAAGATGAAATCCTGTGGTTTAGGCCTATTATAAAATTCCTTCATCTCCATGAAATGCTTCCTTCCTGACTCCAGAGAAAGGGAGCATTCTTCTCATAGTAAATCCAAAACACAGAACTGTAGCAGCTACTAGGAAGAAAATTAACTCCATCTCTGCCAAAAGTAAAACAACAGGGAAGGATGAACCTGCTACAGAGAAGATGGGAGGCCCCCAGGGACTTAGCTTCAGGCACAATAAGAAATAGATACTGGGAAAGCTGTGAAATTTACCCAATTAACTGGTCTGTAAGAAACCCTGTTTTCTTGATTTTTAAAGTAGAAACAATTGCATCTGTGGCCAGAGATCTGTTTCTTATTAATGCGGGTGTGGCTTCTAAATTCTCCTCCCATGATTTTTATCCCTTTACTTAGGCTTCTGGGTAACACTGCTGCAGAAGACTGTGTGTATCCTGTGAGCTAAAAAAAAAAAGAAGAAAAGTTCCTTCATTCTTCTAAATTGAATTTATAAAAAGAGATAAATACATTGTTAGCCCAGCTGCTTTAGCTTTATGCTTGCCTAGCTGGTCTAAGGAGAGAGTATTAGAGTGCAATAACAATGAAAAGGAGTTTTGTTCTATGCAAGGTAATGGTATAGATGTTTGGAAAAGTTAAGGCTGAAGTCTAGGGTAGAAAAGTAAGGAGGCTCTACAGTAGAGGAGAAGGTAAGAAATAGACATTTGGAGGTGGTAGTTGATGTAGAAATTACTTGTTACATTGTAAAACTTCATACTTTCAAAAATCTTTAAATCCTTCTGTGAAACATTATTAAGAAGTCTTAAAGCCCACGGGAAAGGAGAAAGAATAGGTCCTAGAAGCACTAAAAATCATTTTTTAGTGGAAAATAAATTGTATCTTTTCAAAGAGAATAATTTTGGAATGTCATCCTTAGAGCAAAGAGATTTTAAAATGAAACCTATGTTCATAGACTTCTAGCTATTATCCTCTAAATGTAAAGATGAATCTCAACTGAGCTCCTATTGCATCTTTAACTCCCCAAAGCTTTTGTGCCTTGTTAATTACCTTGGCATCTTTGTATACACTTGGAATACAGCACTTAATGAGCAGATCATATGAGCAGCTGCCTTTTATTTAAGGCATGTGGTCGCAGATCAGATCTTGATTATGTTCTTGTATGAAAGAACAAACTACAAATAAGGTTATGCTTAACTAACTTGTATGGGGGAAGAAAAAGGGAAGAATTGTGCAGCTTTTTAAAAATAGAATGTCAGGTGATGCTGCTAACTCTTTTTGTTACCCTTTTCAGAACATGTGCCTGTTTTCCTAAGGCCCAATCTCCTGGAGTCAGGTAAGAATACATGCTTTTTCATTTCTAAGTGTAGAATGTAGATATTGCTAGGCTTGAATTGGAGGGTGCAGTTCCTGTTTGCTGTGAAAGATCTCTCTCTTCTTTTTATTACATTTCCTAAGCAAAAGTTCAATCTTAATTGTTTTGTAGGAGTTTGATAAAATATATAGGTGTGCTTTGGGTATAAGCAGCATGAGTTGGGTGGTTATAATAAGGCTGTTTATCAGCAACAGTTTAGACATACTAGCTGCTGAAATACATACTAATTGTTCAGCACCCCTCATTAATCAATGACTTAGTAAAATGATTGTTCTAATGGTTATTTGGTTTTTAATAAACTAAGATGTATTTTTTTTCACTAACTTTTAAAAGCTGATGTTTAGAAATAAAAACTGTGAAAGGATTGGATCAACAAAAGAGAGAAAAATGTATGAATAAAAATCAGTTGGCAGATGATTATTCCCCGCTCCCAGGTAATTTGAGATCTATATGAGAGTCTTTGACTTTCAAATGCAGAACAACAATTAAATTTAACTAAACAAAACCAAACTAGCTAGAAATGGTTGAAATACTTTCCCTCACAAACCCTAATGTTCCTCAGGCATTTTTGCAGTTGTCATGCAAGTCATGACAGACAATGTGGCTTTAAGAGAGGCCGTAACTCTCAGTGCTGAATCACTTTGGACAGACTTTTTTCACCTCTCCAATTTTAGTTTTGTACTGTCTATTGAAATGTTAGGTTTTTAGGGCAAAAGTTTCCTATGGTACCTATGGGCAACCCCCTACGTGCAGGGAATCTACTGAGGCTGGAATGTGGGGGTGCAGTGGATCCAGTGGCAACTTTTCTTGTTAGTTCAGAAAGATGTTTCCTCCTCCCACTCACAAGTGCACCTTTCCTTATTCTCTGTGTTTCTGGGACAAAGATTGCAGCTGCCCTCTTTAAATTGGGAGACCTTTGCCAAATTCCACCAGCTGAGGGTCTGACTGCTTTGCTATCATTGTCTTTGTCCAGGGAAGACACCTTTATGGCCTCTCTGTGAGGTGGAGGCTGTTGCTGGAACCAGCACTCGATGATGCAATGTTAAATTCTCAAAATGTCAGATTTATTTGTGCATGGGATGGTGTAATTTGGCTTCCTGCTGTGCAAATGAGAAGATTAATTTCCGTAATATAGAAATTAACAGTGCAGTTGATATTTCTCCATCTCTCAGCGCAAATTAGCAGCTGTGGGTGACAGCAGCCAGCTTAGCCCCCTTTTTGTCCTTCCTCCAAATAGCCATTGATGAAGACACTTGCCCCAATTAAATAATACTGGATGCCAGATTTGTGTTATCTCCTCCTGCTCCATTTTCCTCCTTATTTGTCTGTCTTTGAGGCTTCAAGTGTTTCCTGCAAGTCACAGCTCTGACTGCCCTTCGTGTGAGTGTGTGTGTAGTGTGTGTAGGGTTGCTCCACCCCAGGCTGTGAATCCTGTGTGTAATACACACACAGGACAGTGATCCCCAAGAGTTGAAGCAAAGGTGCATGGTCCCCTCTGCAAACTCTGCTGTGGAGATGGAATTTCCTCTCTGAGGAACGTGTCAAAAAAATCAGGGTCAGTCCCATTTTAAGCAACCTGGGAAAAGTATTGGAAGCCTGTCTGTTAGAGTCCCTGCAGCTCCTTTGGTGCAGCTGAAGGCAGTTGTCCCATAAGCTTGTCTCCTGTAATTTAAGAAAAAAAGTTGTTCAAAATCTGAGATATTTGCTCACAGTATGTGTAGGTCACTAGAGGAACTCACTGCTTCAGTGACACTACTTATGCCATACTTGGCATAAGTAATATGTAAGTAAAATAACAGATTGTTGTTATTGTTTTTAAATGGGATTGAAAAAAAAAATATATAGTGTAATAACTGCCCTGTAGTGGATGATATATTTCTAGAGTTTCTATACTTTTGTGAATAGAAAGATATTTACCAATAGTTGAGACATGACCCTATCCTTTAACAGTATTTTCAAAGGCTTTTTGCAACTTACTTCAGCTCTGGTCACTGTGAAAAACTACAGGGCTATGTTGACCGTGGGTGATACTCAGGTGGGAGACAGCAGCTCCTCCAAAATCACAGTGACTAATTGCTAACAATATCAGCTTCAATATGGTTTCTAGTGCTGATGACTGACACCGTCCACTTGGGGCTGGGAGTTCCCTGTTTCCTTCTGTCAGGCTCATTGAAGTGTGGGAACAAAGGGCAGGGCAAGGACAAGTGTGAAAACAATGCTACTGTGTGCTCCATGTATGTAGGTTTTTCTACCCCTAGCAATATAACTTCTTGCTATTCCCATCCTGGAATACAAAGTTCTTCAGTACACATACTTTGCCACTGAATGCTTTCCATGGGCTGTTATATCTGATATTACTCAAGGATACCGTGAGTTTGGTTCTTCTAACTGACTTTTAAAAATAAGCAAGCATTTGGAATAATTTGTTAACTACAGAAAATGTCAGATTTTCATGCCTACTATAATGACATTCCATGCAATTTCTGTTGTTTTATGAAGTCATTCTGGACTTGTTGCAAGGAATAAAAACAAATGTGCTTACATCTGCCTTAATATATGTGTATGATATTTCTACAGTAATGTCTCCAGGAGCTACAGCCTTGAAAAGTGTCATTATGCTCAGGACTGCTGTTACTGAATTATTTACCATATAGTGATTCTTGTTGGATATAACCTGTGGAATGATTAAAAGTACTTTTGTGAATGAAAGGGACACATTTACTGCTATTCAGTGTCGTCATATTATTCATGGGACAATATCTGGGCAACTGCCAATTTCTTGGTGAATGTATCTTCACTTTGCGAAGTTAAGTGCTCCAAACAGTCATGCTGAAGTTGTAATATCTGTTAGTAATGATTTTTTTTTAATCTATGTGATTTAAACATGTGGATCTTCTGCAGAAGAACAATCTTAAACCAACAAATAGCTGTGTAGTCTAAACTGTCAGATCAGTCTTTGTGTGCCGTCGGTGGAGAGAAGGGAACAGGGTCAGTCCATCCTGAGATATGTCTCACATGAATTGGTCTTTAGAGCCTCCTATCTCTTTTCATTGATTGTGAACCACTAAACTGCTACACTTTCTCTAGACAGCTAAACTTAACTGAGACAAATCCACCAGTGAAGGAGCAGAAGTACTAACAAGTGGTTTTGATAAGGGAAAAAATGAGCATTGCTATTCACAAGAAAAGCAAATAGGTTACAAAGAACCCACTGCAGGAAAAGAATACATCAGACTAAAGTGGGCAGTGTTTCTGAGTGAGGAATTATTGAACTCAATATGCCCTGTACCCCAAAGTCAGTTCATAAACAATTTACTGAGTAACTATGGGTGTGTATACCCATGGCTGTGCCCACTGAGTCCTGCAGAGTGATTTCTGTGTGCGTTGTCACTCCATGTTAGTGTTGGATTGTGACTTTATGCAGTAATAGGGAAATGCTGCATGTAGCTAGGAACAGTATAACCACATTAGCGAATAAGCCAGGGCAGTGCTGCCATATAAATATTAATGATTCAGTGCCTCTGCACAGCTCTGTGCTGCAAAGCACTCTTCTGTCTACTCCTCTGACTTCTGGGTGACTTGGGACAAAGCATGCTGTGGCTTTTCCTTTCTGATCCAAGTATGGTATTAAGGAAAATGAATAATTTTTTGAAAGGACTGTTTGAACTATCTTTATTTTCCTTTGGCTTCTTCGCAGCAATTTAGACATGGTTCTAAGAGACACACATCTGCTGCACTTCCATCCGCTCAGAGGCAGTAATGACTTGTGGCATTATTAATGATACTGCAGGAAAAACCAAGAAGCTCATCCAATCCAGACATTTGTGTTTTGCATCTCCCATAGATACATTAAAAAAAAAAAAGCGCCTTAGCTACTTGGTTTAGTCTAGCTGTTCAGCTTTGCAAGTAGATTTTGCTCATGTTCTCACATTCTGAAGTAGACCCAATACAGGGTGGGTGTGTCTTCTACACCTGTTTGTGTTGATATGCCCAGGCAGTCCTTGCCATAAAAAACGCACAGTTCAGGTAAATGCATAAATGGCTTTACCGTGTGAGGAACAGGACTGGCACCTATAACATGAGGAGATTACATGGGCTTGATAAGTGCTTCAGTAAGAAACTTAACCAGCCCTTGTCCACCACCTCCACCTTCTGCAACAAATACACTACATCAGAAATATTTCTGGGCATCCTATGGCAAATGAGATGAGTTTTTGTTTGGTTGCTGTTTCCTTGGTTTGTGGGGGTTTTTTTTGTTTTGTTTAGTTTTTTTCTTAAAAGAATGGTATTCTACAGAACTTTGTGTCCAGAGGAGGGCCACGAAGATGATCAAAGGACTGGAGCACCTCTCCTATGAAGACAGGCTGAGAGAGTTGGGGTTGTTCAGCCTGGAGAAGAGAAGGCTCCGGAGAGACCTTAAAGCAGCCTTTCAGTACCTGAAGGGGTTCCAAGAAAGCTGGAGAGGGACTTTTTACAAGGTTGTGTAGCGATAGGATGAGGGGAAATGGTTTCAAACTGAAAGAAATTTAGATTGGATTTTAGGAAGACATTCTTTTCTATGAGGGTGGTGGCTCTGGCACAGGTTGCCCAATGAAGTTGTGGCTACCTCCTCCCCCTGGAAGTGTTGAAGGTCGGGTTGGATGGGGCTTGGAGAAACTTGGTATAGTGGGAGGTATCCCTGCCCTTGGCAGGCGGGTTGGAACCAGGTGATCTTTAAGGTCCCTTCCAACCCAAACCATTCTGTGATTCATCACCTTGTAATTCAGCTCAGCTACCTGTGCAGATTCAATCAACCACCTTGAATAACAAACAGAACAGAAACCTGAATTTGCTGAAGGAGAACATCTGTTCCTCCTCCTTATGTATATTTCTTTCTTCCTCCTCATACAGCCAGCTTTACACTTACCTAGCCAGTTGGTAGTGTTCAAGTTCCCTATATTTATGCTAACCTCCTGCTTGTGTCCATACAAGATTCAGACACTCCATAGTATTCCTCTGCTGTTCTGTCATATATAAAGAGTGACCTGGTACAGCTCGTATTTTAAGATTTTTCTGTAAAGTGTTGCATTGTTTTCCAGAGGGTAGGGTGGGCTTTCAAAGTGACTCTGTTATATGACTTGTCCCTATACTTGACACAATATAAAAAACAATCCTCTGTGGCAGCAGATCAGGGTGAGGTCTTTCACTTCAGGAGGGTAAATCTAGAGCAAGACAATTGGGTTTTTCCACTCACACGGCCATGGCGTTGAGCAGAACCTCTTTCTGTAATTTTATCAATCTAATGACAAACATATTTATCAGAAGTCCTACCCCTTTCTTTCCCAATGCACAATTCTCTAATATTTGCACTTAAATTCTTCAGCAGTCAGTAGGACTAGGATTCTTTCTTTTAAAAGAGGTGGCCCTGTGGTAGGTATGTTGACCTTATGTCCCACAAATCCAGCACAGAAAAGATGAGTTAATCTCCAGCTGGCAGGCAAAACCAGGTGTTGTTTAGCTCATGCCTCAGTAGGGATAGAGTATTTGTCTAGTGATCTTTTGCTGTGATGATTTACATTTTCAGGTCTATGCCAGTGCTCTCTGAAGTGCCATCTAATTAGTAAAAGGTATTTGAGATTATTTTTTCCGGTGTCAAGATGATTTTCTTACTCAAAAAAGTCTTCTGCTGGTGTTTCTGCAAGAAAATAAGTTTTTATAACACTTTAAAATTTTTTTCCCATAAAAAATGGGTAAAAAATACTATCTGAACTGAAGTAAATATTTTGAAAACCTTGTTTTATTTCAAGTGTTTTTTACCATTATTTATCACATGCTCATAGTTGAGATTTTTTCATGTTATATGAAAAAAGCTTGTTTTAGTTGCTGATAAGAGCATGACAGTGTTGCTGACCAATAGGCTGAGAAATATCACTAGCAGAATCTATAGGAAATTAAGTCTCGAATACATGTGTGTGAATGTGCATACATAAACAATTTTTGGTCAGTTCTGATTGAAGCTAGAAACATTGACAATATAATGTAGAGAATTAGATTTTTCTTTTTCAAATTTTCTGCCTTGTGAGGATCTATGCAGGTTTTGGAAAACTTTTACTTTAAGGATATGGTGTGAAAGGCAAGAAAACCTACCACAGTACCTCTCGTTTTAGTCTGAAAGACAGGAGAAAATATATTGTTACAGCTATAGGATAACAATACACTCTCTTTCAATCCACAATAGACTCTGATTCTAGTATCAAAAATCAATTTCCTCTGGAGGACCAGCTTGGACAGTCCTTGGAATTAATGCTTTAAAGGGGTGTGTGTGGGCTTGGTCTACTTGCTTCTAGGTTTTGCGTTACTCTCCATTTCTGGAAAATGAGGAATTGGTTATGATGGAAGTGGTGATACTTTTTATATTCTGCCTTTATATGGTAATGTAAATTTTTAAGTTATTTTAATGTGTTCTACAATCTCCTGTGAGATGTACATAGTTCCTACTATGGTGCCAAACTCTTGATATATATTCTGAGGGCAGGATGAGTACTGCTTTTCAATTTATATATGTTTTAAGTTTGAAACGCAATCTCCACGTCAAGCCAAAGAAAGACTTACAAAGCATAGGGTGTATTATACACAGAACTATGCTGCTTATGTTACAGATTAGGCCTTTACTTTTTATAATATCTGTGCTCCCGTTTCTCATAAGCAACAGCTTTAAGCCAGACAATATCATGTTGAGAATCACCAGGTGGAGTTATTGCACACATTTTAGAGATAATTTTTCTGACTACGTAGACGCTGTTAAAAACATAGTTACATTAGTTTTCATTTTTCTGAAGTAATTTCTGACTGTGGGGTGTACCATAAGCCATGAGGGATACTATTTTCCTTCTTGAACTCCCTATCTAGGGTATTTTCTATTAGCCCCTGAGAAGTAAGCAGTTATATCTGGTCCTAGTGTCTTAAGAAAACTGTCTGCATGTCGTTTGCAGTCCTTTCTGGTTTAGGATTGTGTATACAGGGTAAGTAAACACATTGCACTAGCGGAGCATCAGACAAGTTTGTAAATGTGAGGAAATAAGCACGTAAAGCATGAGATGTGTTACTGATGGGTAAGTTAGGGTCATTGCTGTTGAGTGTGGAAGCTGAGTCAAAATCAACAGGGATCATGGGAAGAGGGAAGCTGCATGGTTGGAAGCTGCTAGAGGAGAGATGATGCATATCACACAGGGTCTTTAAAGAGAAAGGAGAATAAAGGTGGGTGGAAATGGGGGATTAAGGCAAATGCTGTCAGGAATATCTGGAGGAGAGTGTATAAGGAGATAAGGAAATAGATGAAAAGTCATGGGAAGGATGGATGATGTAATGCAGATGAGAAACACGTTGAGGCCCTTGAGGTATAATGCAGACAGGTAAGTACAAAATAATTTTGGAAAAAGCTGCAGGGAGAGTTTTGGCCTGACTCGGGGTCACTGGCTGCCACCAGCAGCAGCGCAGGATGGGCGAGAACATAACAGATGTCTGTCACCATCAGGCTCCCTGCTGGGGAGATGCAGGAGCTGTATCTATTCCAAGCTAATGAAGGTGTATTGATTAATTGGGAATCTGCATGCGCCGTTACATCTGTTCTGTCTGAATGTCAGTAAGATGATGTGAATGCCTCCTTTAAATGTAAAAATATTCTTTAGATTGTAATCGCATGTGTTTCTTTTGCTCTTTGGAGTCAATCCACTGAGATCTGACTCTCAGACAGAGTGATCTTTCAAAGTCAAGTTGGTATTTGAACAGTGCTTGATATCTGCCCCGAAAAGTCTAAATACCCATTAAGTGAAGAGCACTCAACATCACACTCTAAACTGGGGGAACATCTACAAATACTTATATAGTAATTTTAGAATTAAGGAGTAATGAATAGGAATCAATTGATTGCTTCCTGTGGTTTTGTGAAGGAATTATGATATGTGTCCACCTTGTAAATAAAAGAGTAGCAAATTAATAAAAGTCAAATCAAGGAAAAGTTCAAACTGTAAGTAATTTTCACTGAAGAGCTTAATGTGGATATTCTTTCAAATCACTGCGGGGGATAGGGTGCTTAGGGATTAGTATAGATTTGCTGTGAGAAACTGAGCTATATCATATGCAAAAGGTCAATCTTGATCTTCTCTTTCAGTTTATAAATCCATTAAATGCCCTATGGGACAAACAAATCTACCGTTTCTAGAAAAGAATACCTCTGTTTGGAAAGAGTGGTTCAAGCCCAAATACTAACCTGTATTAAGATACTGACCTCTTATCTCCATGGTAAACTGAAAGCTCTGCATACAGACTTCAGAGATACATGGAAGTACGTATCCTGTGTAATGTGCAGTTGTTCAGTCCACAGAAAGTTGACCTTTACATGGTGAACAGCAGAGACAGAAACCAAATAGTGGGTCAATCACCCCCGATATTTTTGCTGACACTCGATAGTAGGCAAGCAATATGGGAAATGCTGCCTTTAATATTCATGTGTGCTTTGTTCCACACCAGGCAGAATGCCTCGTATCTCCCTGAAATAAAATAAGAAGTGCTCATTTTCCCTATAGTAAATTGAGTTAGAGACATCTCGTATGGTCCCATTTTTGAAACACAAGCTCATTACGGAACTGCAGGACCTAAGAGAGGGAAGTAATTCCGTATGACACTCTTATACTACTAGGCTGATAGACACAGAAAAGAGGAGAAAGTGACCTAAGAAGCACTTGAGAAATTTGAGGACTTGATTCCCACCTCCTACTTTTAGCTGAGGTGGAATGAATTCTATTTGTGTATCCTTCTCTCCTTCTCTTTGTGCTTTTCTCAGATGGTGTTTTATTGTCCTCCTGTTGCTAAACGGATATTGCAAGAGATTACCTATTGTGAAGCTGGAGAAAGAAATATTGCCACTGGCTTCTGTCATTTACCTTTCTAGAGTTACAGTTATCGAAATGAAGATTAAGGGCAGGAGGAGGAGGTGGGAAAGCAGGGCAGAGGAAAAAGCTAAGTGGAAAAAAAAGACTACTCTCTGTTTAGGAGGATTCTCTATGAATCCAAGGAAAGTGCTAATCAAATAAATGATGTTATCTCTTTTGCATCTTGAGTATCTGTACATAATTGGGTGGACAAGCTGGCAAATCTCTTCTAAGAAGATACGCGGTAGGGTCTGAATCATACACTATTGGTATGAATGCAAGGAATGTTAATATCCCTGCCTATTTACCTTCCAATAGATGTACGTTTTCTAGCAGCAACTCATCATAGATGGGTGAGGAAAGGAGAAGAAATATCTGTTAATTCCACTGAAGGCTTCACTCTGCTGATATAATTTTGCTAGGAAACTCTTTCATTCCTCACTGGGATGTAGAATTGCAATAGCGTGTCCTTAATCTCCCTGCATTTTATTAGACGTTTTTGTTATAATTATTTTTCAGTCTTAAGGGAGAAAAAAGTTGCGCTATAATCATCAGATTAGTTAATCCATACGTCTGTATTCTGGTTTCAGAAATTCCCTGGATGTGTGAGGTGCTTTGTGAAACGATAAAGAGGGACATGTGACATATTTGCATTTCTCAAGCACTCTTCATACAAACCTCTCCGAAGATTTTGTGTTTTAAAAATTTGGTGGTCTTTATTGGCACTGGTTATCTGTATTGTATCCAATAGGGTAATTCATTTGCCTTTTGGTATTTCCATTGTCTGCTAGTTATTATGTGCCCATCACACACGGCATCCATAAGGTTGGATATAGTTAGATACTGTCAGAGTAGATCAGATCCTAGGTATCTAGCATTCATATTCTGTATCCAACAGTGATGGGTGCAGTAATTTTTAGAAGGTGTAAGAACTGCTATCACGAAAATTTACCATATGCGTCAATTAAAAATCCCACTCAGCCCACAGGTAAAAAAAGACTGGTTTTAGCACAGGCTTTTGAGATTTTCTCTTTCTCCTAAAATGTTTTTCTTTTCACCATTAATAACTTGAAGTCTTTCAAATTTTTATATCTATGAATGTGCAGTTACTCTAGGAATCTTTCCAACCTCTTTCACCCACTGATATCCCATGGCAGTGGGGTTTACAGCTCTGTGGAAATGTTTAACTGTGTCTCAAGCACCATGGTCGTACCTATCTTCATATTATGAGAAAAGGAGAATAGAATTCCAAGTCGAAGTCTGAGGTGACTGATTGTTGTTTCATGTTTTTTGATTACAGCTTGTCTTACCTGTCTCTTTTCTAGAATGAACTTCCCCAACACTTAAAATCTCTGTTCATGTAAGGGTGCTTTCCATGCTGCTGTTTTCTTTCCTTTTCAAATCCTTTCTAATGCTGCAGTGTCACTTGGGAATGGAGCAAATAGAACAGCACAGATGTAATAGATGAGGCGATACAATTTATTTATCTAATCATTCTTTATTCTTCATTGCATCCAATATACCACCTAATGTACTTCGCTCACTTTAGTTTGTGTTAACTTCAGGGCTTTCTTCCTAAAAGACAAGGTCAAAGTGATGAAATACCATAAAAGAAAAAACATTCACAGAATTTCAGTTTGTAAAAGGATCGTGTGAGGGGATTATCTGCAGTAAGAAAAGTTAGAGTAAAATGACATAAGCAACTCCTCCTGGCTGTGTACTCCTAACAGGTATGTGAAATATTACCAGCAAGTCTGTTCTTGTGGGCTTTTCTACTTTTGAAGGATGGCAAATTAGGCAGATTTGAATTTCTGATTTATGATTACAACTGATATGGAACATGCCTAATAGTTGCCTCCAACTTTAATCTCTGGATTGTTTCAGGCTCTGCAGTTGCTTTCAAAGCTTGAAGGGTTCTGTTCATGTGCGATACCAGCTCACGTGTACCACGTAAGAATGAGTGATTGTGGGAGATTTGGTACAATGAGCACAACCAATGATTTGTGAGGTCAGAATGATCTCAGAAAAGTGTCACCAGTTGGCACAAACCTCACTATGAATTACAGTGTCATATCTGACCCATTTCACCTGAACTTGGGCACCAAACCTTAGGCCAACTGAATGTTGCTATTTTGTTTTACTGGGAGCGAGATGAGGTAGCCTGCTTCTCTCCACAACCTCTTGAAACACAGTGTGTTCAACTAAGCTCAATTTTCATATTTAGTGTTACAGAATCAAAGAATCACAGAATGGTTTGGGTTGGAAGAAACCTTAAAGATCATCTACTTCCAACCCCCCTGCCATGGGCAGGGACACCTCCCACTAGACCAAGCTGCTTAAAGCCCCGTCCAATCTGGCCTTGGACACTTCCAGGGAGGGGTTTATGAGAAATACAGTGTTGTTATAGTGCACTGCTTTCTGCCTGGGACCCAATGGCTAGTTCTAGGGGTCTGTGAAGGGTAACAAACCAAGCTAAGCCTGTTGTCAGTAAGGTTAAATCAGCAATGTGATAGTCTGCACAGATGTTGTAAATCAAAAACTGTTGAAAACCACTCCAGTCTAGTCAACAACTACTGACAAGCTCCACACCTGGCTTTTGTGATGTGAAAGTAATCTTCACACAGAAATTTCTTCTAGTTTCCCTGAATAGTTTGAAGAAGTTTTCTTTTGTTGTCTTGTTATAATTGTGGAGTGAAGCAACCTTGGGAAACTGAAGGTGAAATACTAAAATATAATGAAATGCCTTTATTTCTGTGCTATGTTCTTATGTCTTAAATAGTAGTGGGCTCTGCTGGAAGAAAGGAAAGAAAAGATCAACAGATAGTTAAACTCATGGTCAAAATGAGTAATCAGTGAATTTGTGTTCCCATTTCATATGTATTAACATGTTAACAGGGAGAAAAGAGTTTGGGCCTGGAATCTTGAATTTTGTGGAAGGGAGTCTGTTCAGAAGGTGGATAGGATAGCATGAAAAGCAATGGCCATGGAAACTGTTTTAGGCTTTCCCACATTAGGAGGAAAAATTTTTCATTCTTCTGAGGAGTAAAGGTTGGTACCTTAGCAAAATGTTAATGACTCCAAATTGCCATGATCTTAGAGTAAAAATTACATAAGGAAGGTGATCAGTTTTTGACATTCAGAAGTATTAGTGATGTTTAAGAGCATTAAGATGGTATTTGGAGTCAGAATACAATAACATGAAATAAATTCATTCTGCTCTCTTTTGTTAAGAAGGAAAAAGCATACATCTGGTTTCTGAAGGCCTAGATATGAAGAAGTGCTGATGTTCCTTATATACAGTGCAGTGGGAAGCAGAGCAGGAATCTGTAGAGGGCAGAGCTCCTCTACAGCCCTTGCTGTTATCTGTGACTTCTCCACTTGCCCTTGACTGACTCCTTTTACAATGCGAGCTGAATCATCTTGGACCAGTAACTGGAAACCAGTACTTAAGAAACAGTGGGACATGGTGTGGGGAACTCTTGTGATCTTAAAAATCTCTTCTCTGAAGAGAAAATGCAGCTCAGAACAGTAAACCTTGCCCTTATACTGGCAGGAACGTATTGCCCAGAATGACAGTGACATTCAGCAGCCTCTTCTACAGCTTACACTATTTATGTGACACTTGTCAATATAAGCAATGTGGACTTAGTGGAGAGAAGCATATGGCTTATATCATGCAAACAATGATGTAGTTTTTCATGCTTGAGTTGTTCATTCATTCAATACATCCTATTTTTACCTAAGAATCTTCAGGGTCTGGCCTATGAACTACGATTTAGGGTGTTTTGTGCATCATCTTGCCTAACTTGATAGACCCCAGACTGATGTGAGCCCCTCTGAACAGGGATAATGATGCATCATTCATTTGAGCTCAGTTCTTACAACATGGATGTATCTAATTCGGGTCCCTTGGGTTTGTAAACTCAGTCCTGAATGACTGAAATTGATAATAGTGGGGGGGAAATACACTAGCAGAAACAATAATGGCAATGAAAATATGCTCAAGAGAAAACTTAAATGGCCTTCTTCTAAATTAATGTTTTGTCACTAAATAAACAACAAATGCCAAACCAGCTGGACCCATTTAACAACACTTTCCCCAGCTAGAATCACTAAGGCACGTGGTTGATAGATAGCCAAGATAATTGCCTCTGGTTCTGTTACATTCAGATTCTGGCAAGTCCCATTCATGTAGTGCTTGCCTGAAGCTATTTAGCCCTGGGCCAAATTGCCTTAGACCCATCTGATCAATCTGCAGGTCTCTGGACTTTGTAGTAGGCTCAAGGTTCGTGGGGTTGGGGATGTCTGTGTGACACTCCATTGCACAATGTAGATGGATGTCTGCACCATGGTCCAGCACTTTTCCCCTCCAGTTCCTATCTTGAGCACAGACAACCTCACTGATGAAACCAATGGGGCTCCTGGGACAGCTATTCACAGATGCAGCAGCAATGGCCTCAGCATAGAAACTATACTGTAAATTCATTAAAAAGTGTGTGGCCTCCAAGAGCCACTGTCCAAAACTCTGGTGGGGAGTGAGTAAATGCTCCCTGTAGATTTATTCCATTATTTATTAGGCGAAGACAAAGCTGTCAACAATGATATCTCCTTCCCAATTATGCTCACTATTACAGTCCATAAATCACAGCATGCCTTCCCTGTGGGGAAAGAAAACCTGTACAATTTCTGAAAATGCTCATAAACACAGTGTGTAGGAAATAGCTATGCTTTTTTAACCAAGCCTATTCCATCATATTGCCTTAATATCGAATCATGACTAAGGCTATTAAAGAGTCCAGGCAATTGTGTTACACTTTAATGCCAGGTGAAGGTCTGCTAAAGTGTTTTTTTTCTCTCACAGAAGACTGCTGATCATTTTGATTAGTATTGTCCTCTATCCCTTTCCCACCAAATCATAGAGAATAGGACTATAGGGATTTTTATTCCCTTGTCCTAACACGGAATCAACTCTACATATAGCTGTATTCATAAAAGGAACCAGTGACAGCTGACAACACCTTTCCCAGGGAATTGATTCCAGTGCTTTGCTACTTTAATTCAAGAAGTGTCTATTTCTGACCAACTTGATTCCTCTATGCTACAATATGAGCCTATTGCCTCCTATCTTGGACTTTTTCACTTATACTTAGATTCCAAATTCATCACAGGAGATTGGGGTTGGTTAGTTTTTTGTTTTGGTTTGGTTTTGTTGTTGTTGTTGTAGTTTGGTTTGTGGTTTAGGGGTTTGGTTGTTTTTGTTTGGTTTTGTTTTATCCTAGAAGGTCCTCTCAGAAAATTACATGAGTACTGTGGGACTGCTAGTCCTCTACACACTGGTACAAACAGGATGGGACTACAGAGGGTGCTCATAAGATGACAGGTCAAGTATCCTGAAAGAAAAAAGTCCTAAATTCTTCCATGAGGTTTTCCTACTCCAAAAATGTGAATGAAAGTCACGATGAAATGTGAGCTACAACTGTGACAAAGCTCATTAGTATGTTGGCTGCAGAGAGTGATATGGCTCTGCCTGTAGCCTAAGTGACTGTGTGAAATACCCCAGTCTTTGGGTAAGGAGTGTAATAACCCTGGGAAATATGCAACATGAAGTTTCATAAACCCCTGCCTTTAACAAATTTTGTTAATATATCTCTACTTTTAAACATGGAGAAAACCCAAGCCTAAGTAAGAGCTAGCACACAGAATGTCAGGTTGAGCAGGAAAGGTAAAAGTTCCAGCTCTCTCTGAATCTTTCCCACCCAGGCTGTGGGTATCTGTGAGTGAATGTGCCAGGTGGGATCAAGTGCTTACCCCTCACCCGTGAGGGAACATAGCATATCTCAAGTTAGTGATGGTTTCCTGTAGCCATGGTGGTTAGGGTAGATCATATTAACTTAGCATAGTCACCTGATTTCATGGGCTCGACCTGCCCTTTTTTGCAAACTAAGTATCTAAAGTTTTATTTGTTTGGTTTGGGCTTTTTGTCTCATTTTTTTTTTTAGCTTGGAGGCTGAAAAGTTGCTAATCAATAAGCAGTTCAGCACAATTATCCCTTTATTCACGATGTGCCTGCCTGGCTGCACAACTGTCTGGAGAGAACCATAGTTCCTGTGTGTCGTGGTCCATTGAACAATAAGACTGAGTATGTCATGTCATGTAATAATAAAGTGCAGTGTACTTTCTATGGGAGTGATGGAATAGAAGCTGAAATGAATCTGTACTTTGTGTTGTGTTTTAGCTGTTATGCATATTCTGTGATCCTATAGTAAATATTTGTAATATTTAATCCAAATAGCTGATGATACATTGTGCATTAACACAATTCATGTGTATTCTGATTGACAAAGTACTGAAAATGGCTGTGTGCCATTTTCTGGATACAAACTGGTTTATTTGTCCCAGTGGCTACACACACAGGTTGCATTGTGTAACGCTTACTTAGAAAGGAGATAGGGTAGAGTAGATGGATGTGATAATCAAGAAAGATACTGAGGGTTTGGGAAAAAAAGGACAAAGCACTTGGTTTGCCAGATGGAGCAATTGTGCTGGATCCATACTGCTGCTGAAGGATGCCCTATGGGACAAACTCCTGCCACTGTGCTCTCTGACAATGTCCAGTGTAGGAGGGTTTTATGTAGGAGTCTCCTGTCAGCCTCCTACCCTCCTTTTTCACTCTTAAAGGGGCCGGAGGTTCTCCCATATCCAAAATCCTTCTGTGGGTTGATGTGAAACTAATTTTAGGAAACCTAATAGCAGAAATTAAAAGTCTGCACTACTTTGTGTGATGATATCAACCTCTCCATAGAATAAAATACAGGTAACCAGCACAGTTCAGACAAAGTCTTCAAGTTTGCTTTGTAACCAAGGAATATACAAACAAAATAACAATGATAACATTTCAGGTTCTTAGGAGACCAGGTTTCAGTGCCTTAAATTTAAAGAGAACCATGAAAGTTTGCTTAGATACAGGAAAAAAGGAAGGATCTGTAATTCTTGCTCCAGGTAGAATGAAAGTGCTGAAGGAATTGGAAATGTCTAGAAAATAAACTGGAAGCATGAGATTTTGAGTTTTCATGAGGGATAACACATTCTATTTAAACTAACAAAACAGACAGCCTTAATGTCAGGGGAATATATGACTCAAAAATACTTCCTGGCTAATGAAGTCCAGTATCATCTTTATTATATACCATGCCATTCATAAACTCATCAAAACCAGTTTTAAAAATAAAAGGATGATGATGGTTGTCTTTCCTTCACTTCTGGAAGGCTTTTCCAGAATTTCAGTGCTCTGAGGGTTGAAAATTTTTCTCAGCTTTGCAGTATGGGCATATTTATGGCCAGTTTGCTGTAACGTAGGATCCTTAACTTGTATGACCTTTACATACTTACTTTTCCTGTTAACATTACAGGTTGTCCTTGCTCAGGTAAGCAGCAGGTGTTTTACTCATCAGCAGAGTTTAGGTACTTTAGATACTTGGCAGAAGTGTAGTGCTTGTGCAAAAGAAACTGACACTTGAGATCGGGGTGGCTGCAGCCACTAGAGACAGACAAGATCTCACTAGGCCCAAGAACTGCAACATGTATAAATAAATCTTTTAAATTTATACCACTGGGTATTTTTTGGACACCACTTTTGTGCCTGCAGTTCTGAATCACCTAAAGTGCTTATGCATGATGTGGTGGTACCAGATGTAATGGGGTGTGTCACCAAGTGAGATGGAGAGCTCTTGCCTCAGCACTTGTGAAACATTTCCATCAAGAACAGAATGACTGGGTGGAGAGTCTGAGATATCATGGTATTTATGACTTGGTCTACAGATAATGTATATTTCATTATTTATAATGCAGGTCCACTCTGAGCTTTCAAAACTAAACTTGGAAACATTATTTACCAAAAATAAAAGCAAAGAAAAAATAAAAGAGGCTTTTCTGAAAGAGAAGATGCTGTCCTTAGACCTCTTCTGAAGGAAAGTACATAAAATACCCATTGTGGAGTTGGACACATAAAAATAGCAATAGAAAGAGGATATAAATAGAACAAAACCAGTGACAAGACAGCACACAGATTGCTTGAGGTGAGAGATTTTCCTGCATCATAGGCACATGCTGTTGTGATTTTTAAACTGGAAGATGGAGAGAGCCTGGAAAAACACAAAGAGATCACGCTGTGCAAGGTGCTATATGGTCATTTGTTTTATTTTATCCAGTACCTTGTGTCCACTAGTGCTTCCAAAACCATAATTCCAAATGACATTGAACTTCTGGTGCAGTTTAACATCTTTGTCAGCAACATGGACGGTGGGACTGGGAGCACCCTCAGCAAGTTTGCCGATGACACCAAGTTGTGTGATGTGGTTGGCACTCTGGAGGGAAGAGATACCATCCAGAGGGACCTTGACAGGCTTGAGAGGTGGGCCCATGCAAACTGCATGATGTTCAACAAGGACAAGTGCAAGGTCCTGTGGCTGGCTCAGGGCAACCCCCTGCACATATACAGGCTGGGCAGAGAATGGATTGAGAACAGCCCTGAGGAGAAGGACTTGAGGGTGTTGGTTGATGAGAAGCTCAATATGAGCCAGCAGTATGCACTTGCAGCCCAGAAAGCCAACAGTATCCTGGGCTGCATCAAAAGAAGTGTCACCAGCAGATTGAGGAAGGTGATTCTCCCTCTCTACTCCACTCTTGTGAGACCCCACTTGAAATACTGCGTCCAGTTCTGGAGTCCCTAACATAAGAAGGACATGGAGCTGTTGAAGGAAGTCCAGAGGACAGCCATGAAGATCATCAGAGGGCTGGAACACCTCTCCTATGAAGAGAGGTTGAGAGAGTTAGGGTTGTTCAGCCTGGAGAAGAGAAGGCTCTGGGGAGACCTCATAGCAGCCTTTCAGCACCTGAAAGGGCTCCAGGAAAGCTGGGAGGGACTTTTTCCAAGGACATGGAGCAATAGGACAAGGAAAAACAGTTTCAGACTGAAAGAGGGAAGATTTAGATTGGATATTAGGAAGAAATTCTTTCTTGTTAGGGTAGTGAGACACTGGCACAGGTTGCCCAGTGAAGTTGTGGCTGCCCCTTCCTGACAGTGTTCAAGGCCAGGTTGGATGGGGCTTGAAGCAATCTGGCCTACAGAATGATAGGATAGCTTGAATTGGAAGGGACCTTAAAGATCATTTATTCCAACTCCCCCGCTATAGGCAGGGACATCCTCCACTAGACCAGGTTGCTCAGGACCCTGTCTAACCTGGCCTTGAATATCTCCAGGGACAGGGAACCCACCGCCATCATCATGGCGAAAAAATTCTTCCTTGCATCTAACCTAAATCTACCCTCCATTTTAAAACCATTACCCCTCATCCTATCACAACAAGCTCTGCCAAAAAGCCTGTGCCTGTCTTTCTTATAAGCCCCCTTTAGGTATTTAAAGGTGGCAATGAGGTCTCCTCGGATCCTTCTCTTCTCCAGGCTGAACAACCCCAACTCTCTCAGCCTTTCCTTGTAGCACAGGTGTTCCAGGCCTCTGATCATTTTTGTGGCCCTTCTTTGGACTCGTTTCAACAGGTCCCTGTCCTTCCTGTGTTGAGGGTTCCAGAGCTGGACACAGGGTCTTGTACTTCTCCTTGTTGAACCTCATGAAGTTTCCCTGGGCCCACTTCTCAAGCTTGTCTAGATCCTTCTCTGGATGGCATCTCATCCTTCAGGTGTGTCAATGGCACCACTCAGCTTGGTGTCACCTGTAAACTTGCTGAGGGTGCACTCAAGCCCACTGTCTATGTCATTAACAAAAAGATTGAAAAGTATTTGCCCCAGTATGGAGCCCTGGGAGACACCACTTTTTACTGGTGCCCATTGAGACATAGAGCTGTTGACCACCACTTTCTGGATGTGACCATCCAACCAATTCCTCACCCACTGAACAGTCGACTCATCAAATCCTTATCTCTCTAGTTTAGAGGGAAGGGTGTTGTGGAAGACTGTGTCAAAGGCCTTACAGAAGTCCAGATAGAGGAGGAGGAGGAGGAGTCCAGTTTAGTGGGAGATGTCCCTGCCCATGGCACGGGGGTTGGAAATAGATGATCTTTGTGGTCTCTCCCAACCCAAACCATTCTGTGATTCTATGATTCTTTCATTGCATAAAAGCCTGTGTTACTAATTTTCATTTTAAATTATGAATTTTGTATGCTACAGAAAATGCTAGAAACCTTCGAAGGAGTCTGATACAGTAGAGGGTCAACAGAAACTCATGGGCTTGTCCCATAGTGTGAGAGTGATTTAAAATGATAAATAGTAGTGCTTTTGTTTTCCTCATGTATGTATTTTTACACACAAATTTCAGTAGCAAGCTTTCCTCATGTGGTCTAACATAGGCTTTCTTTTCTCTGAAAGCTTGGACCAGGTGATCTTTTGAAGTCCCTTCCAACCTGGGCTATTGTATGATTCTATGAGGATGAATTGTTAACTGTTCAATGTCTTCAGTGCAGTTTCAAGGTGAGAGCAAACACCCCTAGACTAGCTGTGGGACGGATGGAGTCCAGATTTGCTTTGATCTAGGAATCATTCCTTGGAAGGGATGAGGAATCCTCTGTTAGTTAACAGCTGAAGATTGCTTCCCAGAGACCCAGTAGAAGAAAATAAGCAACATACTGTCTCTAGGTTATGAGGTCCCTTTGTCTTTCATGCTGCTTAAGCACAAAAGGAATAGTAGAACCTGGCCTGTAGCAAACACTGGAACTCCTCTGAGGACCCCACAAGGGTAGAGCACATCAGCATTACTGTCAGTGACTTGATATATTAACTGAGTCAATGGAGAATAAAGACATTCTTCTTTGTAACATAAGCCTGTCTACAAATGACACCCCTCGCCCCAACACTCTTTAAAAGAAAGAATCCTTTATGAAGCAGTCATCCTTTAGGGAATCAATGTTCAAACATCAGAGGCTCCAACCTCTAGAAATGTCCTCTAAAGGATTAGAGACTCTGTGGGTAGGATTTTGTCTTCTGATGTATGTGTGTGGTGCATTGTTTTGCTTAGATACACAGGCTTTAAATATCTAACTAAATGCTACAGTCATCAAAGTCAGGACAGGGATGGGTTTTGACCCTTCTTTAAAAGAGATGTTAAGACAGGGATTGCTCACTGGTGGGGAGTTCTGAAAAAAACAGATCAACATCTTTGTGTTAACCTCACACTCTGGCATTTTTCATGGAAGCAGGTCTGGAATGTGGTGTTAGAGCAGAGACTGCTTCCCAGAAAGTTGTTATACCTTCTGTATTAGCTTTATGACATATTCTATTGTTCCTTTTTAGTATTTTACCCTTTTGAAAATCAATTTTGAGCACTAACTATACAAATAGTCTGACACAATCAAAAGCTCTGTGAGGAACAAGCAAATGTGGTTGAAGGCAAGAATTATAAACTGAATCTGTTGCAATGAAGAATTATGCTCTGATTAACAACTGCATGTCTGTTCAGGGGGAGTTCTGGGTGTCATCAATATTTAAGTTTGAATGTATTTGGGTCTATGTTGTCACATGTGAGCTGAACCTGTATCAGAGAGGTACTGCTTGATTTGTTCACTTTTTCCTACTCCTCTCTTTTGTTTCTGCTCATTCTTCCTTTCAGTGATGGGCAGGTTCATCTACTGATTCTTTGCTAGCCCAGAAGCATACTGTTTGCAAGTTGACTCCCTCCTTTCCAGTGCATTGAGAGGGTGTTTTTCAGTTGGAGCCTGCCTGCTAGCTCCAGGCTTTTCTCTAGGCTGTTGCTGTTGCTTGTCTTCAAGTATTATGGCAGCATTCACGTGTCCCAGACTGTTGGGACTCTGCTGTGCTGGGCACGAATGTGTGAACAGAGCAGGGAGGAGGGGAATCCTTTCATGCTTAGTCCAAATAAAATACTGAATGAAAGTGTGGTAGGGAGTATGTGGACAAAGATTCCAAATAACATGCTCAGACAATATTGTGAAGAACAGCATTAGTGATGGTTAATGAAAGTCTCAATAGACTTGGAACTATCCTGATTGATCATGATTTTGTTCCAGTTGCCTCACAAAAATGGTGAAGTTCCAGGTTTCACTGCCTATCTTCTAGCAGCCCTAACCCAATTATGTATCAATCCCAGTTACTACATGGGGAACATGGCTGAGAGCTGCTAATTGCTGCAGCTGTCTTGGATTGCTTGAGGATCTTACAGGAGTTGTGTACTCCTGGAGATGATTTAAAACCAACAAATAAAAACAATTAACCACATTAAGCGCAACAAAGAAAATGCAATTAAAGTGGCACAGACAGAGGCTGTTCAGTAGTGCATCTTGATTTGTGTGTGTTACTAGATAATTTCCTAATTACTTATGTCCTTCACCTTGTCCTTAACTTGAGAAAATTTCAATAGTTACTAGAAGATTGTTAATGCCAAAGAAAAGTCACATTTCAGCTAGAGTCCCTGCAAAATGTTCATTTAAAAGGAGAGGAAAAGAAAAAAAAAAAAGAAGAAAAAAGAAACCCCCAACATCATCTAGGCAAAAAGGATGAGAACAGTCTCTTCCTCCAGCTAGAAAAGAGAACATATATGTGTACAGCTATAATTTGCAGCTCCTAGCTAGATAGTTCTGAGCAGGACATACAAGAAATTTTAGAAGAAAGCCATCACTTTGCTGTGGCTTTTCCAGCAAATTCATGACTGTGGTGCTGCACAAAGGATTCTGGCACAGATTCACTTGTGAAGATTTTTTTTTAAGTGAAGTCTGTAGCTGATTGACTGTAAGGACAAAAGTAACTTTTGAGGGAAAAAGTAAGACAAAATGGGAGAGAGGATGAAGAAGAGAGGGAACCCTGCAGCCCTTCCAGTGAAGGGTTTTTTAGTAATCTCCAGTCACATGGCTTTACTATCAGCAGTCAAAAGATCAATCCTTTTCAACTTTTAATGAAACAAACATAGTTTGATGCTTTTCCTTTCCTCATTCTGAAACTGCTGCTGAATGTGACTGTTGGTATTGAAAATACCTGGAGGTGCTGAAATGAGTTTTATCAAGCGTCGTTTTACGCCTGGTAATATTCACCAGAAGTGGATCTGAATTTCAATGCATTTTCAGAGCAATTGTTGCTCAATTTGCTTTGACACTACCTCCAGAATGTGATGATAGATCAGTAAAAATATGGGTTGGAGGATGCTGTCACAGATGCAAGGAGACATGATCAGATTTGTAATTTTGAACCTGGTCTTGGACAGTGGCATTCATAACCAGGGATCTAAGCTTCTGAAAACTATTTGGGATGATTTTAAGCAACTTCTATGGCCATGAGGGAGTTAGTTGGGGCAGGAGTTTTTTTTACATTTTTCACATTGAGTGGAATGTTAAACTGAATAGATTTAGTAAGTGTTCTTTATGGAATAAAGCTTCAGTATTATAAAGGATGGGAAGAGTTGATTGCCTTTGTTTGCAAAGGAACATATTTTGTCTGGTTTCTGTCACTGAAAAGAAATTCAGTTTAGGGGTTCTGATCTCCTGAGAAGTGAAAAAGAGCCTTAAGAATAGACACAACAAATGAAACACTTTGGATGTAGCCTTGAAAACAGTTTTTGAAACAAAGAATGATGTTATTTGCACACCTGCATCAGCACTGAAGAAAGGTCACAATCTCTAAATGCGTTGAGGACTCTTATATTTTAATAGCTGTAATTCTGTGTAGTTTTAAATTACGTTTGTCTTGAAATATTTTATAACTAAGAGAATATGAAACACGGCTGTCTTTCAAAAGAAAAATGGTAGCTGACCAAAAAAGTCTGTGTTCAGCAACAAAAGGGAGAGGCATGTTGGCCAGAAAGATGAAGTTACACCAACATTCAAGCCAGTTTCTCAGAGCATGCTGCATGTAACATCATCAAGCCTACAAAGCATCATTTATGTACACTGTGTAAATCCCTGGGGAATACAAAGAACCTACAAAGCACATGCATCACACTTCCAGAATTAGACTTTGGGCTGAATATGATCTTTAAGGTCCCTTCCAACTCAAGCTATTCTGTGGTTCTGTGAATAAGCAGAGAAGTCAACCACGGTCTGACTAGAATGGGGAGAACATCCTAGAAACCAATTTCATTTTGGGGCCTCTGTGTGCCTCAAAGGAGCAGGAGTAATCCTGCACCTGAAAAGTGTTCATGAAAGCTGTTCAGAAAAGCAGGCCTTCAAAGTAACAAATTAACTTCTAGCTATCAAGATCATATTGGAAATCGGGGCACATTTTCCATAAATATCACAGGCTACAAATATCTGATTAGCTTTCTCAGTAGCTAAGAAAGTAAGATTCCATTAAATCTCTTTATTAGACGTTGAAGATGATGCCATATGTTAGCATCTAGCAAGATTTGCATTGAAGTCATTTGATCAGTGATTTGGAGATGGACTCTCTTAGTATATGTCTTCCTCAATTACCCAAAGCAATATATAACTTTTGATGCAGTAATGCCTGCTTAATGACTAGCCAGACTGTTAATTGCTATTACTTATTACCAAAGGCTGATAGCTCTGTGCTATGTTAAGAAGATAATAAATATATGGAACCTGTCTATGGCCTCACTCTCCTTTCATCAGCCCAAAGAAACCATAAAATGCAACCATTCTAAGGTAAAATTGTTGTTTATACCATGAAGGGACAAAGCATCTAAAGTAAGGCATAGTAGAAAAAGCTGCTGAGGGAAAGTACAGGGCTCAGTTTATCAGATAAAAGGGTCACGTTGACCAGAGAATCAAACATTTCCTGCAAGTATGGAAGAGGGATTTTCTCTGTTCCTAGACTTTGTAAGGCTGTTCTCACTTGAAAAAAGATGTAGAAATATAGCATACTATATAAACACATCCATCTACATGAATTTTGAATGCATCCAATCCTGAGGCTTTCATACATCATCAGTGTGTTTTCCCAACCTGCTTGCTGCAGGAATCAGTGCTCTCTGCAGCACTGTTACAACATACTGCTGTTTGGCAAGAGAAGGAAAAATCTCAGATGGGATCAATTTTGCAAATGAGTTACTTCTAAAAAACACCATAGAGCGTAGTTCACAGAAACAAAATAACAATGAAAAGTCAAACCCAAGAATAGAGTCCTAGAGGCTCTGATGTGTCATTGATGCAAATGACTAGAAGATCAAAGGCTTAAGGAAATTAAAATGCCATGCTTCAGTTCAGTTGTAGTGCTTAAAGTTATGTTTATTTCCTGCTATTTATTCATGCACTCTTTGATATGCTCACAAATGTCAAGGTAAGTGCTATTCTTGTTCATTAAAACATTTTGTGGATCAATGCTTTCATGATATGCAAGGAGAAGACAATCTTCTCCATTATTTTCTGTTTTGACTGACAAATGCACTTGCCTACCCCTTCAAAGAGATCTAGTGATAACAGAAACATAACTCTTTTACCATATACTATAAATATTCATTAGAAGACCTGAGCACCCGGTGGCTGCTCTTGAGGCAAACCCTTATTGGAGCAATAATTACAGTGAGAAAAAACAGTTACCCAATTAACTTCATTTGTCTTTTCAACCTGTTACACTCGGACTTTGATAGCTCTATGGCACACCCTCATCATTATTTTCTTTTCCCTTACTGGATAAGTGAAGACCAGGTTCTCTACAAGGTAAATCACTGTTTTGTTTTCTTCCTTCCAAGTTAAAAAGTCCACATGAAAGTCACTTCTTTCAGTTAGGTCTTAGTCTGCCTATCAAAAACAAACAAACAAATCATCCCAGTTCCCCCCAGAAAGTAATTTATGTTATAGGCTTGTGTGAAGTTTTTGGTATCAATTGCAGTGCATGAAGACTTGGTGTGCTTAGCAGTCCTGATTGATAATGCTGATACTAAGTTTTGAACACTTCTGCAAAAAGCTTTATAGAAATAAATTATTTGTATGGACTTAATTAGGATTTTTGCATCACTATTCTATTAGTTAAATTATCTACCTCTGGAATACATATTTATATCCCACTGTATATCACCATTACCAGAAGAATTATCACAACTGTTCTGACAAAGCGTTTTGCTTGTAAAATACCTACAAATCAACAGTAATTAATGAATCTTCATAATAGCCTTGAAATAGAGGCTTTCTAATGCAGTTGAGGAAGTTGAGGTACAGAGCTATAGTTTTGCCTGAGGCCAGATACATAACTGTTGCACCCTGGAATCAGAATTTTTCTCTGTAGTTCTTCCAAAATCTGATTCACCCACAAGAGGATCCTTCCTTTCATGCATCTACAAGAGTGCAATCAAAGCACCATGATGCTCTGATCAGCTGCTTCTGTGATGCACTGATATGGTGTTCAAGGGGCAAGAGAAAAGCCAGACATGCTAATCCTAGAAGAGATGTCTCTTCAGATGCAGTATCCTCTTAGAACATCTGCGATTTGACATAGTCAAAGCATTTACTCTGGTAAAAAATGAGTGAAGGAATGAGGCTTCTGACTTGTTGTCTGATTATTGGCTTGTTTCTGGGGAAAAAAATAATATCTGTGAATGATAAATCTAAGTTGGATAGGTGTACACTTACTAAACAGTGAACTATTCCCATTTTTTTTATAAAGACCATGCTAGAAAATTAGATGAGAGAAAAAATAAATAAAGGGAGCTATTTTTAATTAAATTACAGTTAGTGTTTGAGGCCTTATCTAAAGACTACTAAATTCCACAAAATCCATTGGTTTATCTGGGTTTTAGCTCAGGATTTTATTGGGGTTAGAAGTAAAATTTTCATGAAAACTCTCAGATAAGTTCCTCTTTAAACGCTCATTGACCGAGACTCTCCTCATCTGTCAAAGCTTTAATCTGAACGCAATATTTCTTAGTTAAGACAAAAGAGCTTACTTAGACCCACAGTTCATTATTTCCTGCTGGTAAAATACATGACAAACTGGTAAAACAAAGGCAGCCCAAAGAAAACTTCCAACACAAGCTACTGTATTGATTTCAACGGGGACCAAAGCACACAAGGTCAATATTATGACTATGGTATAATGCTGAAAGTGCTGTTTCTGTGTAAAGCAGTACTGTTTTTGTCTGTGTATTTAACTCATTGTGGTACCTGACACCATTGTAATTTCTCTAATGTTCTGATGCCACAATTTTGCATGAAGTGTTATAAAAGAGTATGATGACAGCATCTAGTTTTAAACCTCCTGGCAAGAGAACTATTTGGAGGAAAAGTCATCTAAGGACACAATTTGAGTTCAGCCTTGATGTGTATCAATGACAACTGTACTTTGGAAACTAGACATTTATTTAAATAAATTGCAAAGGCCAACTGTCATGACCATCTCAAACTACTCCTCATTTCTTTAAAAGAGACTCATCTTTTGCCTTTTAATTAACTAGTTACCCTATCTTCTCCTATGTCCCACTGTCTTTACTAACTCAGCCCTTTTTCCCTCTTAATTTACTACTGACTTGGTGTATTATGCTATATTTTTCTCTTCTTGCTAGTTTTATCTCTAGTTCACCTCTCTCTTCTCTGTTTCCAATGAGATATTTTATTCTTTCCCAATTTCAGTGCTGTTTTTTTAAAAAATTATTCCATGGATAAGGATATTGAGCTCTATTGAGTTATATTAGCAATTCTGAGTAGATGGCTGTGAAATTTTGTCTCTAATCTATAGCAATCTGAGTATTATTTTATTACAATATGGAAAAAGGGGGTTTTTTAGGTATAGTGGATTTGTTCTGTATAATTCACTGGAAACATCAGCTCACATCTCAAAAGCTAACGAATTGTCAAATTAAATATTGCAAGTTATTACCAAAGGATTAGATAACAAAACACAGAACATCATTGTGCTATTGTCTAAGTCTGAGACATGTCTTGAATACTGAAACACAGTTCTGGTCATCTCATCTCATCTCATCTCAAAGGATTTAACAGCAGGAGGAAAAGTACAGAGAAGGGCAAAAAAACAGATCAAAAAGATAGAATGACTTACATATGTAGACAGACTAAATAAACATTGAGTAGAACAAGTAGAAAAGAATTACAGATGATATGGTAGAAATTCATGAAACATAATGGAAAAGATGTACACAGAATGAGCATTCACTTTCTTACAACCCAGTAACTAGGAACCAATGCAATCATAATGTAACCAGGTTAAGCAAACAAAGATTACCTGTCCACTAAAGAGACTAATTCAATCGTGGAACTCATTGACACAGCAGGTCTGGAGGACAAAGGTAAAAATGGATTTGAAAGGAGACAAAAAAAGCTCAATGAACAAAACTCTTCAGAACATATTTTCACTTAACTACTGTGGCACAGGATAAGGGTGGCTCCCAAAAAGTGCTAGGCCTTTAATAGGCAAATACTTCCTGCAGTAATTTGAAGTTTTTTCCTGGTCCTCATTGTTGGGACAAACCAAAGGCAAGCTTAGAACTCAATTAAGGTCAATGGCAAAGTTAATGAGACTGCAGTGGTAACAGAGAACAAAAGTAGAAATGGCTTTTCAAATATATTTTTAATAAATTTTTAATGCAGACCAATGGTTTAAAAAAAATAATCCAAGTTTCTGAAGCATGACCTCACTTAATCTTCCAAATCAAAACTGACACTGACTTTTTTAACATGACTTTTGCTGCTTTCTCAGATCACCAAGCTCTTCAGCATTTTTCAGTACTACAATCCATATTGATTTCTCTCCATTTTTAATAAGGTCACTAAAAGTGAATATCACAATATCATAGCCTCCATGTATAATTCAGCATTTGTTGACACTGAAGGCAGCTAAAGAGAACTTGATTGCTTTTAGAAGAACTTCTCAGAGACCTTATTTATAGAGTTGGTGGATAAAATTCACCTTTTTTTTTGCCTTAGATTAAAAAAAATGGAAGATTATTTAAAGTCAGTTTATCTATTTGAACTATTACACTAGCACCACAGTCTTTTCTGCCTTCTTTTCCTAAAGTGTTGGTTGAAGATGATTACAAATTTGTTAAAGCATTTATTTTTCTAGGGGAAATATCCTTCCTATTCATCAGTCTAGAACAAAAAGAACAATATGACCCATTTTTTTTATTTTTTTCTTGCTAAAGGTTGGGTTCTTGGCTTTTGAGGGATTTCCTTCCTTAAATAACTATTTTAAATGGGAAAACTCTGGAGAAAAAAAAAAATTCTCTTTCAGAACAGAGAAACAACCCAAAAATCTGCTCCTTGTCTAGAGCAATTCCTCCATGGTATAAATAAGACCATGAAAGAGTTCTACTCTACAACACTGAGTAATTTGGTCCTCTGCCAGCTGTCCCTCCGCTGCTAAATTAACTGTTTTATTTGGGCACTGAAGGCCTTTAGTTGCAGAGCACATTGGTCTCCAAAACTGGGATCTTCATATAAACTGCTTGTCAAGGGTCCCAAAAAACGTGAGCTGCCAGACTGTGTAGAGGAATTGTTTGCAGTGTGTGTTGGTTATAGCAACCCAAACACACAGGTTTAGTTCTGTCTGTGTTCTAACAGACAATCCAGTAGCTGGGAGCTTTCCAGATCATACTTGCACTTACTCTTTCATACAGAAACAACTCATGCTTTGAGAGAGGAAGGTGTGGTAGTGGAAGCTTGCTATTTTTAACAATGTTTCATTACAGACTCATTAAGCTTTCTGAATTAACACCATAAATAGTTCTAAAAGGTCTACAGTTTGGATGATAATCAACTTTGGGCTGGAGACACCAGTCATGAATCATCTATGGATTGATTCTGCTCTGGTACTGGAAAGAATCCCTGTAAAAGCACCATAAGATTTCAAGACATGAAGATATGCAGGGAAAACTGATTTCCCATGCTCCCTCCCACAGAAATTTTCAGAGTCTTGCTTTGCTTTGTGATGCTAGGCCTTTAGAAGAGTTAACACTGTTTTGTTTTACTTCAAACCTGTTTTTTTAGCTTACTCTGGCTAAAAGAAATTTGAAGAATTCACAGTATCCTGGAGCACAGATGCAAGGAAACATCTGCTTTTATTTTCCTGAAGTATATGAAGTAAAACAATGACTTTTGGTGCATTTGGTAGGGAAGCTGAGAAATTTGAACCTCAACATTTATCTTTTTTCTTCATATTCCTTTCTAACCAATATTATTAATTAGCTATTGCATGAGGCCCCTTAGGACTTCTGATTAAGCCAACCACTTATGCAAAAATCAATCTTTCAATGGCAGGCTTTGTTTATCTTCTAAATCCAATTTCCATTTCTCACATTCCAGGTTTATTGATTATATTTCAAAATTCTGGTATCATCTGTTGGGCTTATTGAATTAATCTGTATCTAATATCTTAATTGTCTCGAAAAACAGATGTGCTACTTCCACTGAATGCTAAAATTTGGTTACAGACATCCAAGGAAATGACAGCACACATGCACATAGTTATTTACAAGCATTTAATTACCTAAATGTTCACACTGAACTGCAGTGAGATTGGGAGTGTGAAAGGACAAAAGAGGAAGTAGACTACTCTGCTTTTTTGCCACAGGGAACTTTTGGTTTTGGTCATATTTTGGAGAGAGCAACAGATATTTCCTTATGAAAGAACTTTGTCGTAAGTGAAGGTAGGATGCTGCTATACTTGGTGTTGGGCAGCCATAGCAAAAGCTAATTTCTCCTCTGAAAAACCCTAGTATTTAAGTGGATAAGAAAGGCAGAAATACAGAGGAAAAAAAAGAGAGAAAATGGCTGCTCTATATTTATATAAGCAAAACTATTTGAATAGGAGACTCTTCCTATTTATTAGGAAGAGATGAAGAGACTAGTGAGTTGGTCTATTGGATGTCAAAACAGTCTACAAATTAATAGAGGACCTGGAATTCCTTATACATCACCAAAAAGATGATTTGATTTGACTTAATTAATTAAATTAAAAGCTGAGACTTATTGGGATAACTGAAGTCACTGGCATACTTAGAATATGTAAGTAGAGCTTATTCAGGAAGAGGAATGCGGGAGGATGTACACCTGTGTGTGTCTAGCAATCATGTGAATATACTTATTGTACACTCAGCTTTCCTAGTGCAAGGCAGACCTGATGGAAAACTGGGTGGTAAGGAACCAGAGAAACTCCATGAGTGCTATTAAGATGGGCATTTACTTTGAACCATCAAAATGAAGAGATCATGTGAAGAACGTATTTGTGAAGCACTGAAGAACAAAACAAAGTCCAAGATTTGGTGTTGGCAAGGGCTTTTCACTACCTAAACATCTGCTGGAAATGGAGTACATCAGCACCCATAATTTTTATGTAGAAGGTAGACAAAAACAATTAGAAGAAGACTGTAGATTTCATTCTGATCAAGTGATAATAACTCGTGGAGGATGTCAGGGGAGAAGCTAATTTGACTGAGTGTAACTACAGAGAATACATAGGGGTCACCATGCTGGGAATTGGGAAGAGGAATAGCAAGGTCCACTTCCATTAGACTCACTCACCCAGTCAGTAAGGCTTCCCTAGTAGCTGGTACCTGACAAAAATACATGTTGTCATTTATTTTGACCATAGGAAACCTGGTATTTTCTCACATCACTTTCTTGAAAGCAAGATAAGGAATGGTTTTCTTGTGAAAGTACTGCAAGCTGGATGCAAAGGTGATTGAAAAAACCTTACAATCTCATTGAGTAATTATTGAGGACTCTGCTGTTCTTTTAGAAGTACCGGAATTAAACTGCAGGACAGAAGGCTGAAACTGCAGTCAGGAAAACTATGTGGCAGTAAGCATTGTGAAGCACTAGAAGAGCTTACAGAGAGGACATGGAGTGTTGTTTATTGTTAGAAGTCCTTAAGAATTGTGTAGACAGAGGTGGCAAAAATGACCTGAGTAAGGACAATCTTGTCATGCTTAACCAGGAGGGACAAAGTGAGCGCTTGAGGTGTTTCCAAGCCTATAGTTTTATGATCCACTGATTTTTCAGGGCATATGATAGTCCATTATTAGGTGCTTTTCTCCTGGTTCCCCATCATAAAATTTGGGTTTTTGTGCTTGAGACCATTTTCGCACATTCACATTTCATGAACTGATCTGAATGGTAATGTTACATTCCTGTTTCTAGGTATCTTTTGAATGACTGTGTGCAAACAGGAGCACGAGGCCAAAAAATACAAAACACTAAATAGTAAACAGAATATGTAATCAATTCTTCCAGTCAGAAAGGGGTTGGTATTTGTAACCCTGTTCAATAATTCACAAATCAATTAAAATAACATTATAATTCTCTCCTTCCACTTAGCAGTAACAATATGTAAAGGTCACTTGCCATCTAGTTAGGGAGAAGGCAGCAATTAACATCAGAGTAAAACCAGATTATTCATTTTCTGTTACACAATGTAAGTGTGACATGATTTCCTACTAAGATGGAGTCTTCAGTGGTATCAAGGTTGAGTTTTTACCTCACAGAGAAATTAAGGAAGAATTTCTAAAATACTGCACTGACTCCAGAAACCTAGTAATTTTATGTATAAACGGTGGAAGCCAAAGATGTCAGAGGTAATTGGAAGCCTGTTTTCTGTTATACTAAATTTCAGCAAGAATACTCCTAGGAATAGTTCAGAAACATGAAAAGAGATCCTTTTTTCTACTTGACTTGCTTAGGCACCTGTAAGTGAGCATTTGTATCAACACTCGGCTAGGATTTCCAGGCATGTCTAATGCTTTGCTTCTGAAATGGGGATTCTCTCATCTTATTGTTCTTTCTGTTTTCCCCAGTAAGGTTCTCTTACTGAAATTTCTCTTACTCTTTTCTTGGTGGCCTTACAACCTGAAGGCAGGGAAGAAGGAGAAAGCTGAATGCACTGAGGACAAGCCATCTGTTGCTGTGGAGCGTGGAGCTGCTTTTAAATTAATAAATCCCAGCAGCAGACTTGAGACAGCCTTGGGCTAGCATGACTGCACTGCATTCAGATGTGAGCCAGTAAGTCAGGATAGCGTTGAACTGCACATTTTGTGCTAGCTGGCTTGGATTCTTGACATCTCTACATTATGCTGCCTCTAACTGTGCTACTGTGCTCCATTTGCCAATGTTCATTTTGAGTTTTTCAGCAGTTTCTGACAAGTTTATGCCAAATATTCAATGGCTTTCTGTGGCTTCAGATAAATCTCAAGAAAAAATAATGAGAGAAATAACTATTTTGTTTTTTCCTAGTTCTAAAAGTTCTTTTCAACAAACAATAATGTCTTAGAAATATCATGAAGTTGTTAATGTCACATCAGAGACAAGGGATAATTTTGATCTTTGTTTCCTATAAATATAGCACTTAGGTAGTTGTCAGTTTCATTCTTTCATTTTTCCCCAAAGTTATTATTTTAAGGAAATAGGGGAAATAAAAACAATATTTATTAGTGCTGCTGGCAAAGAAAACACTGAGGCATGACCTCAGCTTTATGAACTGGTGCCAAGGAATCCACATGGATAAATCCTTACAAAGACCACCAAGAACTTGGCTTTGAGTTCTACTAGAAAGTCTTTAGATTCTAGTCTCTGTGGAGCTGCAAAATGTTGGGTTTTTTCAATCCTTATTGATCACGTCCTGGGCATAAACTGTAATTTAGACTTTTTTTCCCTCTCTGTAAGAAAGCAAATGTGCAAAGAAGAAGATGCCAGACGAGAGTCCCACCCTGAATCTTTGACAAGAGTCCCATCCTGAATCTTTGACAAGATTTCTTTCAACAGCAAACCAGAAAGTGCTTTCTATGTTAACTCCATCTTTTTCCAAACACGATAGTATGCGGAGTATCTTTGTCAAGTTACCATTTCACTGTAAACAGAACTTTCAGACACTAAACTCTTCTGAAAATCTAACGTCACCTTTGTCTTTTTCCACTAACAGATTTAACAAATGTTAAGCATTTCTGTCATTCTCATGTTAGCATATGAAGTGTGAAAATAAATTTTACTTGCTAATTGAAAGATAATTGGTTTGAGGATAGGAATTGTCACTCCATCAGGGAGAAAAAAAAATAAAATTAACATCTAGGTCTACTGAAGGCTGCAGGAGAGGTAGCATAGACTTTGTTTGGAAAAATCCATCCATAAATTAGAGGAAAAAGAAGTGTAAGATGAATCTTACGAACTTAGTCTCAATCAGTTGACGTCAAGGAAGAGGGACACATGTACTTTCTTCTAAAAAATATTCCTCTTCTTGAAAGAGATTAATGATTCTATTAATCTACATTGTTATAGCAGAAATTAACCTTAACAGTTAACTAGTACCCACAGTAAACAGGACATCCACAAACAGAGCACAAACAGTGTTGTTGAACCAAGATGTGTCCTCCTCTTACCTTTCACTGAAAGAAATATGTGGGTAAAGTGCAAGGAAGCATGTGAAGTATTAAGAACAGTACAAAGCTTTTCCGCAATCTATCGGTAATATTTCATACTTTGCTCACTACCGAGATGCCAGTTCTTTCTTTTGATTACCTCATCAAATTGATCTCAGTTGCACACTGTTTACTTCCTGGAAAACAAAAAGAACAAAACCTTGAGCTTTCTGCTGTGCTGCTTCACACACTGAGATGGGGAAAGCTAGCTTGCTATTCTTCTCCAGATGGATCTTCATAGTTGCCCTCTGCTGCAACGTTTCAAAACCTTAATCATTAGGGTCATAGGTGGGCTAAAACTATTTTCTAATACAATGCCTTGTACTCTTTTACTGTTTCCTTGCTGCTTCTTTGTCTCCCTCTTTCTTATCTTATATTTTCAATGTAAAATATGTGGGGTGAAGTTCACTTTCTTACTCTTCATTTTCATATCACCTAGTATAGCAACAGTCTGGACCAAAAGTAGGAGTAATGCAAAATGTAACAAACCATTTAATATATTTGTACTGTTGCAAATTCTTGGAAGATCCATCTCTTAGTAGATTATATGCAAGAAAACATACAAAGCAAGATGACAGAGATGAGCAAGCCAAGGAGGGTACTCTAGGAAATTAATATAACAACTTTTTAGATAATCTTCTCTGAGCTTAAAACAGAGTGTAAATTATTAAAATACACAGGACAGGACAAATATAGCAAGTTCCTATAAAGTGATTAATGTATGGTGATAATGGGCTCAGGCCAATTTTCACTACAGGTGGAGAGGCATCTTTCTGCTATCTTTATTTAGGTCTAGGTCTAAATTTACATACCTCCAACAGAGAGCAGCAAAATGTGCTTCATCGTATTTATCCAAGGTAAACTGAGCATCTTTGACTGAAAGGTTGTATGATATTCCTGAACCAAAATCCTAAAGAGGGGGAATCCTGTACCCACCATAATCCATGATGATTTGATCATTTAGTTCAGCCAGACCCATATTTTACTTCTAGTACATTTAAAAATCCCTGAATCATTTTTATGTCTTTCGGGGTCACCAGCACAGGATGACCCAACTTTCCTATACAAGGAAAATTCCTATCTTGATTTTTTTTTAAAATGCTCTGTTTATTTCACATTAACTGCAGCTTAGACTGGTTCCAGGAGCAATCCTAGCTGCTCAGCAGTTCTCCAAATCAGACCAGTGGCATTTATCCACTTTCTATATCTATACAAATAAAAGTTAAATATTTTACTATGAATAACATCATGGTAGTAAGAATAAAAGATTCATAAACTCACAGACAGGCTAATAATTTATTATCAGTCTGCTTGGTTTTTGCACAGCTGATTAGAAAACTTAATCAGGGGTTGACCTAGTGAAATATCCTTTGAACATTTTACAAAACCAAGAACTTTGCCAGAAGAAACTACAGCTGAAATAGGCACAGAAGATAAAAGGTGTGAGGGAATTCAGAGAGACAAGGACCTAAATGACTTCATGAGACAAGAATAGAATCCAAAATTCCTGACTACTCCCTTCAAAGTACAGTCCATTAAATTGCATTAGTATAATTGCACAAGAGTCAGGTCTCGAAATTTCTATTATTTCGGTTCTGTGTCCAGTACAACAGACACAGCCTTTTTCAAACTACAGGAAGTCAAAATGCAGTATTTTTTTTGCTTTTTATAGATTGAGATATAGTTGTTTAAAAGAAAAAAGGGAAAGAAAAAAAAATCAGTGCAGTTCAGTAACAGGAGACACCAGACCCACCCAAAGAACATTTTTGCCAATATGATAGAATACACTCATCATTTGTAACCAGGAGAATATTACTACTAATCATGAAGATGTGAGCTTGAGTCTAAGTAACTTTTCTGTAGCATATTCAAGGTACAGTACAGTTGTCATGTAGCAAACATCTGATGCACTTGGAAATCTCAAGATAAATTTCAACATGCAGAGTTTTGAGGACATTGGGAATAATCTAATCTATTATTTCAAATTTAATTTAGTTTAAGAAGGGGGTTTTTTTACACTTATATTGTATCCCTGCCACAGTTGCATGCTGAGAGTGTTGCACATCACGATAGATTAAGGTCAATTAGCAGTGTTAGAAGGGCTTTTTTTTCCTCTCTCTGTATCTTACTCTCTCTTTTAAATGAGGCAGCGTGCAATTTCATGATTAAAACCCTGCGTCTTGAAGCATATCAGATGAGAGACCTTGGCTGACCTCCAACTGTGTTTAAGGCTATGATTTTTGGCCTAAAGGGTCATGAGGAATCAGAACTTCAATGGTCCTTTAATCAGAACTGATTAATAAGTGGTGACTTGCTCTCTGTTTGGTACTCCATTACTTACCACGTGGAGCTTATAATAAGGAGATATTGCTCTGTCAGCAGCTCTAGGAAAATTGAACCTTTAAAAGGATTTGTGGACAAGACTATTCAAAATTATATGAGAATTGGAGTATTTTAGCTTTCAGTTAAACAATTTGAGAAGAATCTGAGTTTTAGAAAGTCCTTAGAATCCTGTTGATGGGAAGGTGAATATTTCCAAGATGTCTTTAAAACATCAGGATCTGGGACCCTGTAAAATTCTTAAGATGTTAGATGTGGCTTTCACAACTCTCTCCAAAGTACTGCAGAGGCAGAAGAGGAGAGAGGGAAACAGTGGCAACAGATTAGAATTCACTGTTCTACAAGTAGTTTTAAGATGCAATGCAAAGAATGGAGAACATGGACAAACAAGTGATAACAAAGAAATACCCAATTCATCAGTTTGTGTTGCACATATGTCTGCTGCCTCTTGGATGAAGGCTACTAAAATCTCATCTGGAGAGCCCTGTCCTTCAATTAGTAAGCAGATTTATGGAGATGCTTTGTAGTTCAGCCAAGAAGTCTGTTAACATGAGCCACAGAGCTCACAGGAAGAGTTTCAAATTGTCTGGAGTGATAATGATTCCACTGAAATGGGAAAATCACTCCCCCTCTTTTTTTCTGCTTCATAGCAGAAGCTCTAACTTCTAGTTATTGAAGTTTGAGAGTCTTTGTGTGGCTCCTAACTAGAACAGGAACACCACAGTTTGAACACCTCTGCCTCTGAAAAGCACTTTGCTTACTTTTCCCATACCTTTGGTTTGAGCACTGTGAGAGCATAGATTGTGATCAAGGAACACCTTTGTCCATGTTAGTGTATGTGTACATATAAGCATATGTATATATATATCAATAATTTCAGTCTGCCCCTGCTCCGTGAAATATTAAAGCCCAGAATACCAGATGTGAAAGTGATGGGGTTTTATCTGTTCCTGTGGTCAAATCAGTGACCATCATTAACCAAATGAACCGAGTAGAAAGATTCCCATTGACTCTATTTGGGGTAGGCCAATGGTAATCTGATAATGTGTCACGAGAAGCAAAGAAATATATGCTTTTAATGGACTATATAATCTTCTATTGGACAGTCATTAGAGGACAATTTTCATAATGTACATACTCTAGGACTATCTCATCTTGCTTCAAATGTCATACAGACTTGAGTATGTATTATTATGCTTAATAATGTATATTATAACCCGTGATGTTAATAGCCTTAATGTACTAGATTCTACAGATTACTGAGTCTATGATTTAAGATCTTACAGTTCAAGTAGAACAGACAATGAGCCAGAAATACGTAAATATTCTATGAAAACGTTAGGACTAAGACCACCAAAGAATGACTTGGCTGGCTATTCTGTGTAGCAGTGTGTTGGCAATCCCAGGAAGGCCTGGAAAATAGGAAATCTAATAATGGTAGCCATGCAGCTGGAATAATGCAAAGCTGTTGACTGTGCCTAAAACGTGGCAAGATAGTAAATTAACAACCAGGATGTCTGTAAACAATTAAGGGACTAATGAGAGTCTACACAAGGGGCTTTTGGCCTTTAAGGTGGTAAACATACAGATGAGGAAATGACAATGTTTGAAAAATTACAAGAGGACCTGAACACCTAATGTAGATAATGGTTGAGACTAGCATGCGTGGTCAGTGTACAGATAAAGTAATTTAAAAGTGCACAATAAGAGTCAGGGTAGAAGATGATAACCAACTGTGGATTGCACATTACGTAAGGAAGTTATTCTAGAAATAAAAGGAAAAGCTCAGGTTGTATCCTTTTTTTTATACTGATGGACAACTGTGACCTTTGCCACCCATATGTGATTGCCTCCTTATAATTTCTGGCTTGCTATGCACTGTGCAGTCCTGAACAGAGAAATAGGGATGGCAAATCCAGCAATGCACAGAGCTGTGTGTCAGGACAAGGCTGAACATGTCACACCATTTGAAGGAGGTTTCAAAATAAGTTTTAGAAAACCAACAACGGACAGCGGGTGAGCATCTGTCCCCTGGATTTCCAATGGTGAGCTGAGAATCACTGGAGTTTCTAGGGAATCAGTGGTCCTCAGAGGGTTGAGAATAGTTAATATGGTATTGCAGTAGAAAGACAGACCTTGAAAAGTCCAAATAGTTCACAGACTTCTAGCCAGTTAAATTGAGAAAGCAAGTACACTAATGCTTTTTTTTTTCCTGAGAAAGTTGGCTATGAACTGAAAGCTAGCACAGGTAGCACCAGTAATAAACTCTACAGGTTATTTGGATAACGTTACAGATTAATCACATAGGTTGGATGGTTTTAAACTATCTGGTCTCTTGAGCTTTAAGGTAGACTAGTTCAGGAGAAATGACCTGTAAGATCCCTTCCAACCCAAACCATTCTATGAGTCTATGATTCTATGAAGTATGGAAAATTTCTATGGGTTTCTTCAGATAGCTCGGGGAAGACAGGTGAGCAATAGCAGACTGGAACGAGATATGTATTGTATTTCTCTTTAAAAGCAAGGAGAAAAAAAGGAAGACAGAATTTTATAGACCTCCAGTTTAAGCTCAGTCCTAATGAAAATAATAATTAAAACCACCACCACCACAACATCCTCCAAACTGAAATATGTATTCAAAGAAACCATTTTAAACGATATAAAACTTAACCAGGAGATGAGTAGCAGTCAGCATGGATGTATCAGGAACAAATCATGTCAGATAAACATAATTGTGTTCTATGACAGCTTTTGTGCATAGAGGAAAGTGGTAAATGTCACGTTTTAACTGCAGTAAGATTTCTGAATGTTTTATATGATATTGTAATATCAAAACCAGAGAAACATAGGCTACATAAAATTACTCTTAGACTGGTGAATGTTAAACAGTTGGAATACTATATGTAAACAGTAGGTATCCATTGTGAACTCTCAATGGCTATATGGAATCTGCAAGGGTGAGCCCTGTACATAGGATTGTTTAGTATTATATTTTCAGATGATGTCTAACATCAATACCATTCAAATATGTTGGAAGAAAAACAGAATGTTCAGATGTATTTCACAGTTTTAAAACTGAACAAGTAAATTGAGTTAGATGACCAAATGGATTGTATAATTTCCAGAGGGTCTGTTTCATATTATTTCCTCAAAAAGGAGGGTTATTATGGCTCTTTCATACACACACGACTAATGGGGCTTACACTATTGAAGTTGATTGAAGCCTGATTGCTGAATGTCAAGCCCACAGGGACTTCATGTGAGCTATATATGAAGATAACGTCAAAGCTAAAAGTCAAACCAACAGCTTTTGAATTCAGATTCCACATCTTACTTAGAAGTCCATGTACCTTTTCTCATATTCAGCATGATTTTTAGTTCTTGGACAAATTTCTATAGCTTGATAACTCTTTTAATTGAAAAATTTCTCCTTAGAGTGATCTTAATTTATTCACTTTTCACTCATTCTTCCTCCTTATATGGGCTAACTGAGCTCTAAGACTGATTTCCCACAAAGGTACATGAAGGTTATGGGATGTTCCCAGAATGATATGGGACAGTAGGAAAGTGAAAGAGTTTCTATGTTGCTTTTAAATTCCATGCTCTGGATAATGCCAGGAGGAATATTTATAGGGCTTAGTGTTGACATCAGGATGTTTCCAACAGATTCAGCTTTTCTCCAGCATTACTTTTGTTATGCTATATTGAAGGGGACTTAACCAGCAAATCTACTTATTGCAGAGGTAAAGCTTAACTAATAAAAAAGCAAATAACATAAATAACTTTGTGTTTAAAAGCTGGAAATTAACTCCATGAAATAATTCCAATCACATGCAAAATGCAGACCATCTGTAATGTTTTGTTTTGTGTTTTGTTTTTTGGGGTTTTTTTTAAGAATTATTGGGAATAAAGACAAGTATGAAAATGTCTTTTGAAGTTCTTCAAAATAATTTCCAGATAACTGTGTTGAGTCTTTATTTATAGCTGGTTTTACCCCAATGTAATTCCATTGATTTCATATGAATTAATGCTGATGGGATGCAATGTGTTTTTCACCTTTGTTGGGATGGATATTTTCAAATATATTCTCTTCCTTCTGCATGCAGAAGACCACTGTGATTCATCCTACTTTGATGTTGAATGAGGTTATTTTAACTGCAAACAAGTATTACTTGAGTTTATTGTTCTTAAGATTAACTTTAGTGAATGGATTTCTTAAATTCTAGAGGCTGTATTGAAATACTTTCTGATACTTCTTCATCAAAAAGAATTTGTTCACTGGAAGAATGGTGGTCTTAATGAATACCACTGTGTGCTGTTAGTGTTCTCAGATCATTTGCAGTGTCTTAGGTCTTCTAGTTGTTACCTAAGCCTTCTTATGGCATCAATACATTTGAACGGAGGGTGCAAATTATTCATTTGGGGGAGTATAAGAGGAGTGATAGCACAAAGCCAACTAAAATTGAGCTAGCTAATCATCTCAACTTTTGCATGTTTGCCGTTTAGTCCCTCATCCCTTTTGTATTTTTTACATAATCAAGCCTCAAGAGCCATGGATCCAATGTTACTTTTTTTTTCCTTTTATGTGCAGTTTTATGGTTATTTTGTTTAATAACAAACTCGTGGTGTAAAGATTTGTGACTACTTCAACAGAGGCAATTTTCTGTTTTTTATTGTATCATCTCTACAACATTTTCAGACACATTTCAGGTTGACAAAATGGTATTCAACTGACCATCAGGTATTTATCTTCAGATGTAGGTGCAGAGCTTTCTGACTCTTAAGTGCATTCAGGAAATTACTCTGTGCTGTGACAGGGAGTGTGTTCTAAGATATTTTGAATGGATTCTCACAGCTTTATAAATTAAATTCAGTGACATTAGAGTAGGTGATGCTGCGTGTGACTCAATTGCTTTCAAAGAGAGAAATATTAATTTTAGTTCAAAAAATTGTCCAGAGAATGTTCATTTCTTTCTTCCTGCAGACATTCAGCCTGAAAAGAACATCAAGTCTATTGAGTTAAAGATAAAACTATTAAAAAATTGAAAAAAATAGTTTAAGAACTTCAAGAAATGTGTAATTCAAAAATCATAGAATTTATGCAAAAACCTTCATAAACACATAAGAAGCAGAAGTTATTTACTGTAGCCCAGGGGTATCCAGTAAATTTTCAAAGTATAAATGAAGTATCAAAAAGTATGAGGCTGCAGCTGAGCAGTTGGATGAATTTGTTGCATTGCTGTTTACAATGAAAAATAGTTGGTAAAAGGAGTCAATATTTAAAGGTAAAAAAAGGTTGACGGACTTCTTTTAAAACTGATTTTTCATCTGAAGAGCTCTTGTGATAGTTGAACACTAATAATTGTAAATATAAGTTTTTTTCCACTTCTGAGATTTCTGAACTTAACTATGGTTTGTAAGCTGTCACTTAAAATGGCTTAATAGTAACGGAGAATGGAAAGTGGTGTCTAAATTTTAAAAATGGCTTCAGGAAATTACCAGCCAAGAAATGCAACTCTTAGTTTGTGCTAACTGGTAGAAAATATAACAAATAATAAAATTACTAGAAATGTAGATTAACATTATATACTGGGAGGAGTCAGAGAAATTTTTGTGAAGGAAGATTCTTCCTGGAAAAGTTCAAAACTTATGGAAGTTTTCTCAAAGAAAGAAAACAAATGAATAAATAATACATGTAAGGAGTGTAAAGGGTTTTATTGAAACTAATCTGTTGTGAAATAAAGGAAGGAATGAGGAATAAAAAAATAATAACTGATTAAAATATATTGAAGGATGGGGGCTCAAAAAAAAGTTTTCACACTGAATAGATGATTTCATGAGTTTCCACAATGATTCATAAGTTTGTAATTTTCTTAGATTATATAGTAAAGGATAAGGATAAACACAGAGCAAACGTGGTACAAATTTATTCATGACAATCCATTTTAATGAAGAGGTGACAGGGAAGATTGCAGATATATCTCAGTGACTGGGCAATGAAAAGTACTGGTGGAATTTAGTGCAGATAAATGCAAAAGCGTACACCGCAAAGTGGATTACGCTAGCTACACATATATTAATGGGCTATAAATGTCCTTTTATAATTTAGAAAGGAGGTCCTGAAGTTGTTATGACTGTTTTTCTGAAAACATCAGTTTCTGAAGTTGGGAACTAAAAGCAGAAAACATAGTTACAGTATTGTATAATTTTAGCTTGTGACCATTATTTGAAAACTGAGGCTGTACCTACTACATAAGCATTTCAGTTCCTATCAGCAGCGTACTTCTGATAGTCTTGATCATTCCCACTGACTGTACTTTGATTTATCCTGCAGGGCAGTCTCAGAGCACAGAAAACTACTTCCTAAAGGATGTTAGCCTAAAGGATAAGAACAGATCTATTCTGCAGTCACTCCCACCTCTTCCTACCTATGTATAATGTGCATTCTGGTTCCTCAATTGTTCTTGACTGCTGATGCTATTGGACTGCACCACTGGTGAATGTAGGTGTAGCATTTGACATCCCATCTCTGAGAGGATATAACAAACTCAGCCACTGTATTGAGAAAGATTGTGCAGAGGAGCAAGATGGGAAAGGGGTGGCATCTTCTGTATGAAGGTAGTCAAGGACTCCTACATTGTAGAGAAACACGTGGAAGAAATGAAGAAGAGTACTCTAGACCTGGAGAGCTGGAAGACACTTAAAAGGCAGCCAGTCAGCTGTCTAGAGAAGTTAGTTAAAACCAGTGACTCATAGCAGTAATAATCAGAGAAACCTCTCAGTCTTTGAGAACATGATGAGTAGATTTCAAATCACTTTGTAAAGCAGGGTCCTGTAATTATCTCTACTTTCAGCAAGGAAAATTGAAACACAGAAAGGGAAAGGTGCTTGTCTGGGGTCATGCAGGAGGAAAGTGGCTACAACACGGAGCACATGTTTCCTAAACTCCATCCCTGTGCTTGCCCTGACACTAATGGGTGTCAAAGCTTTGCCTGGAAATAGTAGTGGGTGAATCTGTCTTTCCATTCCCTTCTAGTAAAGGTGTCTGAGATATATGTGACTGGGGGCCTGGTAATTGCATGGTTAATACTTGAAAGGTTTTAGACAATGTAGAAGACAGGAAAAAGCCTTCATTATTTCAATTAGAAAAGTAGGCCATATATAATGAATTCAGGCAGGAAAACTGTACCAGTCAGAGTCAGTTTAGGTTCAGAGGAGGGTGAATTGGAACTCTTTCTGAAGGTTAGTCCTGAGAGGCGATCAAATAAATAACACAGTATAGGTAAAATAACTGTGCAGATGGTGAAGGACTGTTATTTATTAGCTACTTAAATCCTCTTAGCTTCTTGCCAATCTCCTATTAGGGCTTTTTCTTAATGAAGTGAGTAATGATTTAACAGTTATCCCGAGAAAATTAAACTATGAGGCAGTAGAACCGATGGGTATTGGGGAGTATGATAGGTGTCCATCTTCCATGAGCTTCCTTCATAACTGAGGGAAATCTGTTCTGACTATAGAAGGTCCTTTGATCTGGCAGATAATGATGAAGTAACTGAAAGCTGGAGATTAAAAAAAATAATCAAATAAGATCAGATAAAATTGACAACTTTTTTTTCCTCATGACAGTACAAATAGAGCAGAGGTGAGTCTCAGGGGAGTATCAATAGGTGCAAGTTATCACCAGACTTTCTAAAAACTGTGGCCTAATTCAGTTGCAAATTTGTGGGCTTTATGTAGGATTTCTGACAAAATTTATGCTGTGGCTTGAGTTTATTTTACTGGGGTCATGGAAGAGTTCATGACTTCTGTTGTGTATAGCTCTGTGAAACAAATGCATTTTTCAGAGATGGTAATAAAATTAGAAGGCAGCACCAGTGAAAACAAGTTTACCGAAGACCTATTTTCTGTGCTATTTTTTCCCCACACAATTTTTGTGTAGATCTAGACACTTCTCTGTGCAACATTTTTCTTTTCACTTCTTTTACTGAAGCTACTGGTCTATTTGGAACAGCAGCAGCTCAGATGTCTTGTCTGAGCATGTTCTTACTAACAGATATTGAATAACTTGAACTCTTTTGTCTTCCTTTGGGTGTAGCCAGCCAGAAGTCCTCTCAGGGACACCTGACACTAACATCCAAAGTCTCCACACTAAGGCTGCATCACATCTGAGCAGCAGAAGAATGTGTAGAGTGGTAAGACCTGTCCGTCCCATCAAAGCAGTCTGTCCTCTCTTTTTGTAGGTGTTGATACAACACTCTGCATAAACATGGTTCTTTATTTTAAAATAATGCTTAACTCATGACAGTCCATATAGGGACAGCTGCTTTAGAACACATCAGTCATCACTATACTGTATAAGTAGTTTCATTAAAATATGTGAAAATATTCCAGAAAACTTTTCCTCCACATGATGCCAGCTTTATCTTGCCCTATTTTCCCCCCTTGTTTGCTAGTTTTTAAACTTTACAACAGCTGGGTAATAAACATGTTCAATATGAAGTTGTAAAAACTGCGAATTAGACCCACATTTCAAAAGAGAGATCAATGTTTAAGTTGTCTTTTCATTCTGTAAACTTTTTTCTTTAATTAAAATTGCTAGCTTTTCTCTAACACCATAATGCCTAGACTCTCACAAAGACATTTGAAGCTAACAAGACTACATGCATTAAAAGTATTTATCTTAAAATACGAAAACAACAGAGGTTTCCAAATATCCATTTATATTCATCTGTGAGTGAATCGTGCAAGGGAAAGACCAGAAGTTTACATTCTTGTCACACTATTCCAGGAGATGAAGTTTTAAGAAAAGTGAATGTTTGAGAGAGTCATAATGAAAAACCTGGATTTGGTAAAGCTGGCTTATTAAACAAGTAAACAGAGCATAATTTATGATTTCCAGACTAGCTATAGGGGATTTCAACTGTCTTCAGGGGATTTTTTTAAGAGCTGTCTTCTCTCATGTGCTCTTTCCTTCTGAGTGAGACATCTAATTAACTCTATGTTTGACAACTAAATATTTTGTTCCCCAACTAGGCATCCTCTCATTTTCCCTTTAATGGACTGAGCAACGCTCAAAGTATTTCCTTTTCTACCCACTCTATTGTTACTCATTCTGGTTGTGGGTCCTGCTGGACAACCATCTATTGCTCAGCCTGTTGCACTGTCCTCAGCCCCAGAGCTGAGGTCTGGATGCCCCTGGCTAACACAGCCTGGGAACTGTCTGTTTTCCCTGACTCTGCCAAGCAACCAGGGCAAGAGTTTGTCATGCTCCATCCCTCATTAGTAAACAGCTATTTAACTGCCTCAAGTCTTCACACTAATCACTGTGGTTGTCCTTTAAGGCTTCCCATAATGTTGTCTCAGTTTGTCAGCTTTCAGCTGGTCATGCATTAAGGACAGCTGGCTGGCAATCTATCACATTGTTTTACGTGCCACAACACAGTCTGACTGACATGAGCTGACATGATCCCACACTCGGTAGCACAACATGACAGTTTAAAATATGGGAGTGGGTCGTACCAACCCTCTTAACACTCCTTACTCATCTCAGACCCAAATTCACCCCTTTTCCTCTATAAAATAAAAATACACCTCAATTAAAAAAAAAAGAAAGAAACAAACAAAAAGAAACCCTTGATAGATTTCAACATTTTTTTTGCTTCAGCAATGGTGAATTTTGAATCTGACTATTTACATGAAAATTTGGTATTACTAATCCTTTTTGAAAAAATACTTCTTCTAATCTTTTTTTTTTATATTGGAGCTTTGGGAGACTGAAATCTTACAGGGATAAGACAGGTGGGAAATGCTGAAAAGACAAAACAAGTGATTGAATCTTGGCTTAAGTTACTGTCCTCCTACAGTCTCCATATGAGCCAAGGCTAGTCACTTGGGCTAGATTTTGAAAGGCATTTGGATGTCAATCCCCCATTTGAATAAAAAAATGCCTAATCATTACTATCTTTAAATAACTTTGGCCTCTGAGTAAGTTTAGTTTCTCTTTGTCTGAATTTTCTTCTTGGGAAATTCACTATCTTCTCCTCACTGTGTGGAAAAAAATAAAGAGTTTTGGAAGTATTACAGACACAACTGAGCCAGGTGAATGGAAAGTATCAATTTTATTTTTCACTAATCCAGTAAAGACTCCAGACTTACAATGTACTGGGAACATTCTAGTAAAAAACCTTCAAAGCTCCCATATTTTTCTAAGTGTATCATTTTGGCATTCTGATACTATTGTTTTGGCATCTGGCATTTACTCTGCTGTTGGAGATGCCTTTACTCACAGTGTATCATGTAGCTAAAAGCCATCTGTGTTTTAACTTAATTTCAGGCATGGTCTATTCGTTGAAAGTTCTATGGCACTCTGTAGCGCAGAGAATGATTTATTATTTTTTTTTAACAAGAATCTGGTAGTGTTGTATATATATAGATAGAAAAATCTCATTCTGTTACAGATAGTTTTTCTAAACTTCTTCAGTTTTGGCCACTATAAACTTCTGGTTTTTGAGTACCATCCTCTCTTTCAAAGCTAAGAAAGGTTATTCAAGCCCTCCTATCTCTCATCTCCCACCCACAGTTTTCCTCAATTTTTGCAACATCCTATATTCATAGTTGTGGATATTTAAGAAAAGGAAAAGATTTCCCTGTTGACAGCTGTGACAAATGTTCATCCATTATTTTAATACATAATTAAATTATTTTCTTAATTAATTTTTTAACTATTTTAAGTTCAAATTAAGACACTTACAGTAAGTTTCTCAGCGTTATGAAGGAATGAAACCACATTCCTTGTGTTTCATACTGAAACTAAAAGAGGAAGTTCAGAATGGTATGCCTAGAACAAAACAAAGGTGAAGCCATAAGGAAAATAATTTTTGGTATTCAAAGCTTACTTACAGCTTAAGTCCTGCTGCTTTTAAAATTTATGCATAAATAGATACCTCGATGCAGCTACAGATAAGAGGAGCATAAATCATACTTAATAATTGAATGCAGCTTTCATGCATTCAAAATTTGGGGTCACATCTGCCTGCCTTGCTACATCTGGCAGAGTGTAATAATTAAGTTCCCTCATAAAAATGAGATTTATCAAAAAATGTCTTTGCAGAGATTATTATCCCTTCCAGAAATTTCAGATACATTTTAATTGATATAAATAAAAACAGCTCTGCTGAAGCCAGTTGAACCCTGCTGATACATGCCTGCAGGGACTCTGTCCTTCCATTCCCAGGTCAGGTTTGACAAGAGTTACGTGACCCATTGGTTTTTTATTTTGACAGTCTCCAAAACATTTGTTATATTTTTGTCTTGGTGGGAAGGTTTCTTCAGTCTATTTTGATTTCAAACATTTTAAAACATGAACATAGTAAACGCAGCAAGAAAATTCAAACCACATTTGTTTACATAGATAATGAAATGTTTTCATAAAAACATCAGAATTATTCTGATTTGGTCTAAAACATTTCTGTACAAATAATACCATCTAAATCTGTTCAAAGGCACAAGATTCCTGTCCACTTATAATATATTTATACAGGGAGAGAACGTATACTTTCAACTCATAGAGAGGAAGCAGAATTTCTTCACTCTGGGTAAGTAAAATGTAAAATGATGAATAAATTAGTATATCTTATTATAGCTTTTTGCACATAGTTGCATTTCATCTTGAAAACAAAGTTGAATGCAGTATAGCTGCTGTTAGTCCCTTACTTTTCCATACCCTGTGTGACTTTGTCAGATGTCTTGATGCTCTGTGCAGGAAGCAGCTACAATAGATTGAATAAGGGAAGGATTTTGCCCTCATTTGTCTATTTATTAAGAATGATGTCCAAGATGGAAGATGAGTGTATATCAATGTAAGGGAGGAAGCCAAGAAAAGGTTTCTATTTTCTTTAGTTGAACCAAGCCCAGATATACTTTTGTATAAACCTGTTGTGCCAAATCTAGCCCTATAATGCTAGGATTGATCAGGTAAAAGAAAAAGTCCTGATGAGAACTGAATTTGCAATGTTATCATATGGGAAGAAAGGCCTTCTTGACCCCAAGCTTATGTCCTGAAGAATAAAACCTGAGAGAAGCTGTCAGTTTTATCTTAAGCTGTAGAGCTATAAGGATTATTTCAGCTGAGGATCTTAATATTGGTCTCTGCCTTTGCAGAAGAAAAGACACTTATGTAAGGAGACAGCAAGAGCTTTAAGAATTAAAATGAACTTAAAGTGCAGACTCTGTAGGAGACGGATGCACTTTCTGTCTGGATTCACACAGAGACTGCTAAGTTTTCCATTGCTTCTTTAACTTTTGCCAAAAAATAAGCGAAAGGTCAAAGCCCTGATTTGAATGCAGCAGTTAGGTTGTCTGCTGCAGTCCCTGGTGGGAGGGGGTAGTGGGGAGAGAACAGTTGTAGCTTCTAAGTAAAAATCCCTGTTCTCATTAGGAGGATTTGTTGCTCTGCACACCCAACACCTCTGCCACCACTGAGGTCTCTTCCAAGGGTCTGGAGCAGATAAAGGAAATGAGAGGGCCATGGCAATTTCCATTTCAGGGGTCTTCCTCTTGTGCACAACCATAGGGATCCCCAGGGATCCATCTCCAGTGATCCATAGCAGATCCCAGTCCTCTCTGTCGGTGGAAGGGGACAAGGGCACACGCTAGGGTGGGTACTAGAGTGGAGCTGTAATTTGAATCAGTTTTCTTCCCTCTGCCAATCTGGAACTGGCTGCTGGGTTTGTGACTTATCAGTGAGACAACTGGATGGACATGACAGGTATGCAGGGAGTTTCTGGGGGTTCGTGGTGGATAAAACAAAAACCAAACCCAATGAAGACAGAAACCTACCAGCTTCCCATTCCTCTCAGTGCAATAAAATGCCATTGAGCCATCATACGTAAATGGGATCTGAATATGGATACAGGTGTGACAGAGGTTATGTGAAGGAAGCCCCATCTGCAGCTCCTGTCAGAGTGCAGCAAATGTCACCCACAAACTTTATCTCTGCAGTGAATGAGAAGGATGAGGATGGGGGAGAAAGGGGTGTAATTTACTTAAGAATTATGTTACTTTGTGTGATTAGTTCAGTGTGGTCACCTGGGAGCAATTCCTTCACTTTCCTCCTGTGATGGTTATCCAAGGAGAGAGCTTCATCGCTTGCCAGGTACTTTGTAAGACTCAGGGTATCTCATTTGTGAGAAAATGTTCTGCTAGCCTGCATGCAAAATGATTCAGATGGCAGGATGGAGAGAGAAGGATGTTGGAGTTTTTGAGCCTGCAAAGGACATGAGGAGTAGTAGGTGGCCACATGGTTCCAAGCAAAGGTCATGGGAATTGTTTTGTCCAGACTGATCACACAAGAGTGCTTTTTCTTAATTGAAACTTGAGTGTTAAATCAGGGTATGTGCACAGCATGCAGCTAGAGATGCTGGAAAACATCCAAAAAGTGGGGGGCAACGAGGTGGAAAGGAACAACGGTGGATGAGAGGGTGAATCTTTCAGACCAGTTGAACGATTAGGATATGAGCTGGCCAGGACTTTTTCTCTTTGACTGGTTCCTGAAAGGGCCTTTTTGGGAAAGTGTTGAAGAGACATCTCTTGGAAGAGAACCATGTGTTACATTTCTCCTGTTTCAAAAATGAGGAAGGCCGGGGATTTATTTCACAGGAGAAGCTGCACAGCCAGTCTTCAGCAAGGTCTCTGGGAAAGAAGGACACATGCTGCCTTGTTAGGAGATACTAAATCTAGGAGACAACAAAAAGAAAAGTCAACCAAGGTTAAGCTGAGTGTGTGGTAACATTAAACCAATGTATTGCCCTTTCAGATAAAATAAAACCAATGTATTGCCTTGACATATGGGAAAAATAAGGGCTGCAACTATTGGCAGTGCCCTGTAGATCAGATTTATTGATCCATAAAATTGTTACATTGGGAAATGGGGGTCAGAGCCTGAAGACTGGCATTACTCCTCTATTTCAGCTGGCTCAGGAAGGACCATCCAGGAAAGGAAAAATTGCAACAAACTGTGGTGTAGATTGATGGGACCAAGCAAAACTTGAGAGGACATTTCCCTGTAGCTCCCTGCTGGAGAGCTACGCAATGGCTCTTAGTTTCAGAAAAGATTTTGGGGAAGGTTGAAAATTTTGCTGGATAGGGGTTAAACAGGGTAAATAATGGACTAATTAAAGAGCTCTTGGTGTTCCTTTTGCATGTTTTTTCATATTTTCCACTGAAAACTTGGGAATGAGAGAGAGTTTGGGGGGAAAATGGCCAGAAGGCCTAAGAAAAGAAAAAGAAAAAAACGTTGGCAATCATAGCTCTCTAGGCAATTCTAAATGCCAATCCAAAACACCAGCTTTAATAATTTTCCAGTTTGCTATGGCTGTTAAAGGTCTTTCTGATATATTTTTAGCAGTTTTAGCATTTCCTGTCTTTACAAAACAAGGCTTTTCAAATGAAATGAGTGATTTTTGTTCAATTTTAAGGAGTCATCCATAAGACATCCAGCATAAGACATCCTACCGTGGTCTGTTGTGCAGTAATACTGTCCTCATTTAAAGCTTCCCATGGAAAGGGTCTCACCAGGCCCTAGAAAATCTCAACGGTTAGCCTGTGATCTCCTGATGTTAGTATAAAGTATATGTGTGGATGGAACTGTACTGCTCACAGTTCCTCATTTCTGTTATCAAGATCCTTAAACCTCAGTGCAAGAGTCTTTAGGCAGCTAGGAATGTTGCCTTCCCAATCAGTACATTCTCAGCACTAAATAATGGCCTAAATGACTTAACCTTCTCTTTTAATTACAAATCAGTGGTATTCATCTTCACTATCTTATAGAAGGATCAGATGAACAGTAAAATTAAATTTTGGGGGGTTTATGATAATATAGGAATCGTTTTATAGTAGTTGTAGTGTAATTAGTTTAAAATTATGTAAGCAGTTCATGTGTAATTAGATTTTGCTTTTAAATACATTAATTTTGTATGGAATATTAAAGCACTAAGCTGTCATACACTGTAAGAAAATAACATGGCTAGACACACAATGAAAAGAGTTCTTAGTAAACATTCATTAGAATATTTTTAAATGATCCAATATTTAAAAAGATTGGTTACAGGAATACTCAGAAGTCATGAATTGTAAACAAACATATTTATTAAGCTGCTGGTACCTTAGATACAAAAATTCTCATTGACTGCCATTCCCAGAATAGCAGCAGAATTTTGCTCATGCCATGGTATCTAAATATAATCTTAGAAAGTTGGGAAAATTATAGAAATACTCCAGTGTAATAATAATAAAATTCAACAGAGTAATATTTATTATAGAAAAAAAAATACCATTCTGTTGTACATTTTAAGTAAACATGTCAATATGTCATTTCTAGATCACAGATAAACCAGAAAAATACTTTTCATCCTTAAACACACTCTTTCTCCCCATCAGTAAACCCTCCAGAGCAAACTGCACAAAAAGGCACCCCAGTAGAAAGAGAGGAAATTATGTATATAAAGGGGTTTGTTTCTTTTTTACCAGGCTAAAATTTGCTCATAGAGCCAAGTTAAAATAATGAACTCTTGGGAATTACAAATAAATGAAGAAGCATTTTGAAATATGTCTTATCTCTAATTAATCACTCAGAACAAAGAGCAAATTTCTTCAAAGTTCCCAGCTTTCCCTTTCATGCAAAACAAAATATTTTCTGGGCTGACTGATTCAAATACCATTTGATTTATAATTGAATTTTTCTCCTCCCATCCCCCCATGTCAAATTATTTCATCCGTTTTGGCCTACCTTTGTGGAACTTTATTGGGAAAATTTGTTTTTGTATTTTGTCAACTGTGTAGTAGAATTGTTGCACTAATTAGGATTTCATATTTCCGGCTCATAGTCATCCAAATTCTGCCATATTTTATTTAAAAGGTAGTTTGGAACTGTTAGCAGCTATATGAAAGCAATTTTGGTATCCATGTGTGTCCAAATAGACACATAGTCAATAGGAGTCCTGCCTGCTTCTGGACTTGCAGCTGTGAAAACAGACAGAAATGGTCCCATTGTCAGAGCTGAAGGAGTAGTGTTCCTGCCTTACTCCTCTGCTCTCTGGTTGTGGCATTGTTTTTCCCTCTGCCTTAATTAACATAGTATGCAGTCTATTCCAGAAGGAGTAGATGATTTTTAGGGTCTGGATGGTAACTGAGGAGGTCCATCAGGTTACTGTGGGTAGCTGGCCCAGCACCAGCAACTGAGCTGCAACAGCACTTGGAAGTGCTGTTACATATGGCAGATAAAACTTAAGAAAACTTCTTTCAGATATGAGTGAGGGTAAATTAAGATGAGTGAAATTATTTCTAGACTAAGCATATGCACATTTTATCTACCACAACTTAGTTAGTCCTGGGTTATCAAATCAAGTTTAACTTCCTTACAGTTCTGGCATCACTGATCTTTGTTAGAAGACAACAGTCTTTTCATCTTTTGCAACGTGAGGGGGTATTTATCAAATACTTAGTGACCATTCAGGCATTATATGAATGAAAGAGTGCAAGTGGAGAAAGTTATGTTTTATTAGTGGAACCACATGTACAGAAATAATTTCTTAAGAATATTCCATTGCTGTAGAAGAGAGGTAGACATTAGGGCCTGGTTAGCAGTGTTAGCTGAACAGGGTATGTCTAATATTTGTATTACATACCCTTATTTTGTTGACATGTAATGTACTGTCTGGCATATCACATCAGATAGCTTCCTCAGCTGATGCATAAAAGCTAATAGGAGCTTTTTCTTAATGCAAATCTCTCCTCCAGTGTCCCCTCTGCTATAAAATCAGGAAACAAATAAGAGCTTGACAAATAGCAGATTAAGTTTATTGGTAGTTACATTTATTTTTCGATCATTTATATAAAACATGAAGTATCACTATATCAGCCTTTATGTATGTGACTGTAACCATCTTTGTCCAGCCTGTGCACAGTACTTGTATTTTAGGCTCATAAACTGTGTAGGAAAAGGCCCTTTGAGCATTTGAATAACTCCTAGCACAATAGAGCCTAAAAGATGATTTGTGCCTTTGGGCACAAGTATGTATGGAGGACCTGAAATATGTTTTGGAATATGGAACTGAAATTTAGATGGGAAATACTTGTTATATTGCATATGTTATCATCAGTCTAATTTGTAAGCACTGAAATGGTTTGCCTTCAGAGGGACATTTCTGGCCAAACTCACAATAGCTTTGGCTCAGATTTACAATGTTGCTCACTTTCATCCCATTGATTTTCAAAAGCACTGGGGACAGACTGACAAGACTGTAATGATGATCACCATGTATTCTTTTTATCAGGTGGCTGCTTTGGAGCAGATAGTTCACATAGTATCTACCTGGTCAAATGGTGATTGGTTTTATAGATGATCCAAAGCATGACTATGAGCCCAGGGAAACAGAAATATTCTTTATCATGACCAGATGCCAAACTGAGTCTATACCTGGGCAGTGGTTTCAGACTTGTAGCTTGAGAAACTGTTGACATTCTTCCCAGCTCAACCCAAATCTTTAAATTTAGTTCTTAATATAAGAGAAATTATTCTTGTGCGAATGGAACAGAGTATGGGAGCAAGGCTGGGGTGGGAATGGTGAGTGTGAATGTAGCAGCTAGGGAGGCAGCAGGGTTATGTGCAACTGCCCCAAGTACAGGAAATCTGGAAAGGAGGCAGCAGCAGTACTTTATGGAGCTTGTCCAATAGCCTAGTTTAAAAATAGAATTGAACTGCCTGTGTATACCTAAGTATATAATTCATTATGTGGAGCTTTTCTTCTGCATATCTTTTGAACACTAAAGACGTCTTCGCAGGCTATAAATAATTATTGATATTTCACATAAGACATACTAAACATACTCTAAGACTGAGGTGTTATTGATTTAGCCATTGCTTTTCACATTTCTTCTTTACTATTAAAAGATTTGCTGCTGACTGCATTTTATAATTATTGCACTCTTAAATTTTAAATACTCCCAGAATCACCCCTGCATTTCAGCTAATAAAACAAGAAAGACTAGTGTAATAGGTAGGTTCTTTGTTTTTGCTTTTTAATCTTAGCTTTATGTTATATATTACCATATCTGGATAGATAAAGTGAATCATAAGATACAAATACAATCTCACTGGCCATATGTCTATATGGAGGAAGACCCCAGCTTGATCAGTACCTTGTGCTAGGTTATATTTTACAATACTGACCCAAGAAGTTGTAAAGAAGTAGGGTAGCATCAGCTACATGCAATATGTAAGTGCTTACTATGAAGATGGAGAAAGAGTTAACATTAGTTTGACACTTTTTCGTTCTGATCTACAGATTCACTCTATTATCCTGCCTAAACAATTAATCTTCACTCTGATCCCATTTCTATACATTCTATAATATTTGCCAGTGTATGGTACTTATACATGTAGTCAGCAGAAAAGAAAGACACAGTCTCACAAAAAAAAAAGAAAGAGAAGTTGTTTAAAAGTATACCTTGATGCTAATTTTGAGGACATTTAATGTCAGCTTCCTCTGTGTTCTTGTAATGAATAAGAACCCTGATTCTCTTTTGGAGCCATAAATTGTCATAAACCTCATTGTTTTTACCAGTCCATATTTGTGACTTGATAAAATACTGTATCTAAGAGCAGCACAAGACAACAATGAATCTGTATGGGCTAGAAAGGAATATATCTACCATGAGTAACAAAGAACAGTTGATAGGTAGACTATGGAATTGCTTCTATGCTTTATTTGCTCCCAGTTTGCTCTTTTATTCTTTGCTTTTGTGTTCAATTTTGAGCCCCTGATTTGATGCAGGCAAAAAGAAAATAAAATAACTGGAGCGTTTTCCCACTTGTCACCAAGATACGAATCCAGTTACTGCAAAGAAATGTAAAAATATCAATCTCATTTAGTAACAAGCATTGTTCTTCCCCTTCTCCCTACCTGCATGATGGTACTCCAGGGGAAGTTGTCTTCTGAAAAGTTCTCAGTGCTGGTTTAAGTGGTCACAATGTGACCTATACTGCACAGATGTTACCTGTTAAAGGCTTGCATGGCTCCAGGCATTAACTGCCATAGCTGGCTGGGAGGAGGAGGATAGGAAATGTACATTCACTAATCATTTAACTTCTTCGCATAGATAGTATCTTTTTAAACAAAAAGAAAATTTGGTGTCTTTTCCTCTAGCAAAATATTAACAAGGGATGTGCAAGCCAAAAAATCAAGTTTCCTTCAGTTCCCATACTAGAAAGATGAACTTTTATTTCCCAGGTTTCTGGCAGAAACATTAAAAATTCCTGTAAGAATATGACTACTAATAGATTTTTAACATTAATATGAAATTCATTTGTCAAGCAGATCTAATTGTTATTCACAAGCAGGGTGAACTGGCATGTCAACACTGAAATAACAGGAACTGTTACAGTTTTCAGCAGCTGAAAACTTGCCTTGGAAAAATATGGGCACGAGATGTTTAAGCAAGTTAATTGTTTGGCTTATTTTTTCCCTTCACTGATACAGTCTCTTCTCGGAGTCCATTTATTCAAGCTGGGATCCACAGATAATTCCTCCTGAGCAGCTAAAGCTAACTTTTCTTGTTATATGACTCGTGTTAGTGGTATTATTTTAATAACCTAATGATTAATTCATTCCAGTACTTAATCTGCTGCATATGCAACAGGTTGGTCTACTTCTGCTTTAAGCAAGAGTAATTTGAATTCCAGTCTCCAAATTTTAGTTTTCGTTGCCTCTAATCAATATAAGTTTTAATATTGGCTGTTTCTAAAGAGTGTCATAGACATGTTTTCTATCCAGATTTGATGTCGAGAGGTACATTTTATATGTTTATAAGTGCATAAACAAGTACACTTAGGTTTTGTGCACCTCAAAAACATATCCTGTCCCATTTAATTTGATAATTGCCTACATTTCCAGAACTGCACCATACAGTTACTCTTTTATTTGTAACCAGGCCTATGGAAGAGCTGAGATATGGACCCACATTTTTTCAGTTAAATGCTTAAATACGAAAGCATTTTTTCAAAGTGTTGTTAGAAGTATACATGTAAATCTAAACACATCTACATAAAAGTATGAGAAAGAATATTTTTTCACCTTCCAGGAAAAACAGGTCGCAAGCACTTTCTCAGTGTCCCCTAACCATCAGAAATATATTTTGCTGTTTTGAGAGCAAGAAGCATGAGATAAGACAAATGTGTAATTACTTCTTGACCCACTCTTCTGGGTTATACATTTTCATGAGGTGCCACGATTCATTATTTGCATTGATATGTACGGAAGGATGGGGCTGCTTAGTTGGTATTCATTTATTCAACAGTCTGTAATCTATATTTAATGGAGTACCAGACTGTGGCATAATAAACCGTTTAAAAAGATAGCTGCTGCTTACACAGGGGTTATTGCTTGCATAACCTGTACTTATTTTTCATTACAAAACTAAAAGAGCAAAGCATAATTCACACAAGAAAATGAAGTTAACATTTAATGGCTTGAAAAATGATAGTGTACCATAATGCTGTGCAGTATTCCAAACACTTATAAAGCAAAACAGGGGAGCAAAAAAAAAATAAATACAAATAAAAAGGCATTAACAATGTACTGTGAAATATGGGCACCAAAGCAAAACAATGCTTTCCAATTTGTCACCTGCTTAGCAGGACCACTCAAAGATTACTAATTAGTCTGAAACTAGTAGATTCGTGAGTTATTGAACATGCACAAGCACCTACCCTTAACAGTATTACAAATGCTGAAACCTTTTTTTCAGCTTTTCACTTCCTTAAGTTTTTCTCCATGGAAATAGAAGTTTTCACATCACACATAGAAATGCTGTGTGGACATCTCTGTTAGCAAACATAATGATTGCCACTACGAGGACATCTCGCTATAGATCAGATATCATCTAGGCTTCAACTGAATAGTTTTATTAAGCTCCAAAGTCTTGTTCCCAAGCTGATAGCAAAATAAGACAGGTCTGCTCTGGCAATCAGGATCAGTGAGGAAAAATCCAAGGAAAATGGTGGGATAATGATGAGAGCCCTAAATTTTGAAGTCTGACACCTTTGAATATGCCTACAATAACAGTGTTTTCCCAGTCATCTCTTGTATAAATACTAGACTTGTCCAGACTGTCTTAACTTCTAAAAACAAATGCTGTTTTAGTCAACATCTGTTAGCCTCACAGAATTATAAAGCGCCTCAAATTGGGAAATACAAGCTTTTTTCTTGGTCGAAGCTTGACAGGGATGTGTCCTTGCTGGAGGTTATTGAATGACAGCAGCAGTGCAGTGTGGGTTCAAGTTGTCCAGCTATCCTCCTTGGGGAAATACGGAGTCTCCAGCACCACCCTCCACTGGAGGGACCAAAAAACCAAACCATGAAATGTCAGTTGAGAACCAGGTCTGTGACCGTATTTCCTACTGGCATAAATAGGTGAGTTCCTCTACAGTGATTTGAAAGGAAACTTTCCCCTTCCAGGCAGCAGCAAATTGTTTCCTGCAAAGTGTGGTGGCCTCTGTTTCAGACAAAAGAATACATAGGCTTCTTAGATGAATGTCAAGGGGAAATAATAAAGTAAAAAAATAATAAAAGAACCCACTCTCATGGTCTTTATAAATATAATTTAATTGGTGACTAAAGGATTTCAAGTGCCAATTAGGAGTCATTGCGGGGTTGAGAAAATTGGAGGAGGTTTTTTTAATCTTTGTGTTTGAGAAGCTTTTCCTGCTTGCAATACTACTACGTTGTATAATTCAGTGAGTGAACGTGATATACATAGAAAATGAATTATCTTCTTGCCTTGTTGGCTTTTAAAGTTTTCATTTTACGCATATGTGTGTTGAAAAAGTTTTCTATTTTAGTGTCTTTGCTTGCTCTCTTCTGGGAATTGCATAAACACCACAGAAAGCTGACACCTGGGAATACTTGCAGTTGCCTTAAGGGCAATTAGCTATAAAAGAGAAGGCTAAAAGCTAATTGCTCTGGTTTAGTCCTCAAAGTGCAGGTGAAGCTTGCTGAGAAGTGAAAGTCATGAAGGAAAAAGGCCAGCTAAAGATTTTTCTCTCTTGAGTTTAACTGGAGCTTTTTAGGACTGAAAACTCCTGCTATTTTGGCAGTAAATTTCATGTTCTGGTGTTGTAGAGGTTGATCAGAGTACTAACTGATTGTTGATTGGTAGGGCAGCCCTACTAGTCACTACACTCAGGTGCTAATTGTTTGTTAATAATAAGGCTAATTGCTTAACAATGGGAAGGACCTTAAAAGGCAGGGCTGGGGACACTCAGTGCTTAAGCACCAGAGGAGACAGCAGGACGTACTCTGTGTGGTGGACGTCAAAAAACTGCTAAACCTACAAAACCAGCAAGAACATCGAGTGCTGGGAAGGGAGGCCGGCTCTGCGCTCTCTGCGCACCCAGCTCTCCGGGGCAGTTTGCTGACAGATTGAGATTACATCGCCCAGCTTCGCCTGGATCCCTGACACATCGCCTTGCCTGGATCCCCAACAGGTGTCTGCTAGGGTGAGGTGCTCAATTTTTACCTTGTAGCTTAAATGTTTGGGATATTTTGTGCTTTTCCTTCCCTTGTTTGGGTGCTGGGAGGAGGGAAGAATCAACATCAGAAACACGATGGGACTAGGAAGAGGGAAAGATCTAGACTGTCAATGGTACCATGCTCCTAGAGTCTGCGTAGCTGCAAAGTGTACTGTCATTGAAAGCTGGGTGCATGAAGACAACCAGAGGACCTCAGCAAAAGGCGTTTTTGATGTTCTTCTTTTGACTTGACAAGTAAAGTCAATACAATGTCTTCCTAGATACTTTTTGCATTAGATGTGTAATAAAAATAGTTGTTTAGGAAAGATTTTTGAAGGTGGTTCTCTTTATTTGAGTGTGGAAGGAATGAAATGGAAAAGTATAAAATAGCTGCTGTATTCTGAACAGTTGACTCACTGGAACTAGGAGGAGGAATTGCTTTCCCATTTCAAAAATCTTTGAGTCCTCAAATAATTTTCTTGTCATGACTGAAGATTTTTTAAATGTTCTGTTTGAAGCAAACACAAAATGCTTGTTCCAAAGTCTCTAAAACATCCTGTTTCTACCCTTTTATGTCTGCTATTTGGCTCTACTACTTGAAAACAAAGTTGAGACAAAAGTTTTCCCCTCTTCATTTTGAAATGTCAAGAAATGTTGTATGAATAATGAGTGGGGGAAGGAAATCACAAATTTTAGATTCAGAAATCTGCCTGAATAACCCATTTCTACAAATAGCAGAAAATGCAACACGTCTTCAAAAAGCTCCCAGCTGGCTCTATTTCCATGAAGCATTTTAGACTTAGATTTACTGACAATGTCAAAAAAACTGTAGTTTGCTCCCTCATACTTAAAAAATACGTCTTGGTGTAATGGCAGGGTGCGTATGTTTGCTATCTTTCTCCTCATCCACAGGATAGCTGTGTTTTGTCCTTTGATATTTATCCACCTGTAGAATGCCAACTAAATAGAGCCCTTTCTGTGTACCTTTTTGTCTCACTTCCTTTTTTACCTTCTAGTTGGGAGAAGTTATTGTACCTCTCTTGCTACCATGTCCTTTGAGGGTGATTAAAATTGTGCTTAGCAGTTTGGAGTGGAGTAGAAAGTTAGAAATGGAAGAAGCCAGGCATGCACTCATGACCTAATAATCCATTATACTTCCTTTGGTAAGACTCAGACAACCTAGATGTCAGAGGACACCATAACTCTTACATTTGCCAAATTTCTGTACTTTCTGTAATGAAAGATGAGATGTTGTTTAGCATTAAGGTTACCTAAAAATGGTTAATCATTTTGGGATCTCAACCCAGGCACAGCAAATTGGTTTGATTGGTGTCTGCAAACCGCCTCTTACTGAAAAAGGTGGAGACATTAGATCTTGATATGTCTCAGAGAAGGAAGTTCTGAGACAGGTAGATATATGGCTTGGTAGGAAAAGAAGAAACTTGGTGAACTTGTGATGTGTGGTATGGAAGGCTATAGAATACATTTTGCATGTGCAGATATGCATGAGTATAATTGAGAGAAGGTTGTCACGCAGAATGAATGGAAATTCACAAACAGTTTACCCAGATTTCCGAGCTCACTGTTGAGACTGGTAAATTGCTTGTGCTAACCTTTCCAAAACAGTTAAGTGGAACTCGGTGCTGAGATTGTTTTATCTTCAGCTTAATGCAAAAAGCCCTCTCTTTCTGCTCAGTAATAGCTTAGTAGTTCAAGCAAATGAACATTATTTTGAGAATCTTGACCAAGAAGTCTCAACTGATCTATACTTTAGGTGAGTAGTTAGAGCACGCACACAGGAAGCATGGGTCCAAACTCACACAGGTGAAGGATGAATTAGGATCTTGGGTGTCCCCTGGTTTTCATTGCAGCACTAGCCACCAAGGTAGCAGCTGAAAAGGCACCACCAGTCTCCTCTCTCTTCCACACCAGATCGAAACAGCTGCTTGCAATCTGAGAACTGAGACTTCGATGGCTCCCAAAGACCGGTTAGCTGAGTGAGAAGTGATGATGGTAGTTTATGTTTTAGACATAGGCTTAACTTTGCAGTTCCTCATGTTAAATACTCGGGCAATTCCTGGCAATGATACAAATGGACACAGAAAGCATCAGAGGTATTTGACATGTACAAAGATAAGTGCCCCAGGGGTCAGCAGTGGGAGAGGTTTGACAGATCTCCCTTTCAGAGTGGCGTTTTTTGCTGATGTTTCAGTTATCTGAGTCTATTTTCTTGGTAAGTGCACTTTTCTAAGATAAAGCTGAATAAGGCTGGCAAAATTGGATCCTTGTGTTCAGTATTGGAGAAGAGCAATTGTCTGCAGAGGCAGATGGCTACAGCAGCAATAGGACCCAGGTTTTCTGGGTTACCAGGCTGATCCTGAAGCCTTTATTGACTAGATCTATCTGCTGCTCCAGTGGTAGGTGGGGGCTGAAAATGAACCAAAGAAACAAGTAGCAGGAAAAAAGCATCAGGGCATGAAAAGAAAATGGTTGCTATTTTGAAAATGCTATTTCACTAAATAATTGTGTTTCCCCTCCACATACGCGCTCGTTCCATATGCTCAAAGTTTAAGCTAAGTGTTTCTTACTTTTTAATACTTCTCTGTTATCAGTACAAACATGTAATCTTGGGCTTACTGCTAAGTGTGTATCTGTCTTCAGGTTTTATGTTCTATAATTCCCAAGGAAATCAGTTCCTGATATCTTGCATTGAAAAACTTTGCTCACTCAGCAGGCTAGAGGAGTTTTAAAACTGTCGGCAATGATGGTAATCCTTTGCTTAGTTACACTGGTGTAAAGCCTGAGTAATTTTATTGTAGGAAAGAGAAGAATCAGGGCTACTATTCTCAGGAGAATGTTCCCTAATTATTTCTAGATAAGGTGGTGGGAGTAATTAGTGCTAGATATTGGAATCAGCACTCAATGTAATTTGGGTCCACATAATAATACCAACATCCACCTCTGTTCAACTTCTGTTATCACTTTTTTTAATTGAGAACGGAAAAAAAAGCCTACTAAAAATACATAAAGTTAACTGCACATGTGTCTTTTTGGATGCTGGAGATTTGTATCAGCCAACGACTTTTAGAGTATGAATGGATTTGTGTGGCAGACAGCACCAGTAATTGGATCACTGTGTAGTTAATGCAGCAGAGTGGATATGTGCTTTGTTTGAACTGAGCTCAGCGGTGGCACTTGGCTGCTCAGGCAGAGGCCAGGCAGAACAGACTGACCCCTCACTGCCCTTCAAAGGAAACAGGGGAGGAGACACAGTTTGGGCTGATGAAGAGGTGCAGAGTTTGCAGTGTTGGTCTGAAGGTATATTTTAGTTCTGATCAGATAAGAATTATTCCTAGAACTGTTTAGAAGTCTAATTTGTGCTCCAAAAGAAACTGCTGTGTTTTCAGGCCTGTTTCCTTCCCACAGGGAGCCCAGGATATTTCTCTCTTTCTTGGAGCAAATAATTCTGAGAGAATTAGGACCTGGAGGTTCCAGAAATATTTTTCCCATAACACCCACAGAAGGATATGGAGATTAATGTTGCCCTAAGTGTAAACACTTTATTCTGAGTGTTCTTCTAAAATCATTAGGATTTTTAAAAATTTTACTTTGAGGAAAATCTTCAAAACCTGTTCTCTTTTCCCAGAAACATCTGACTTCCAACAGCATCTCAAACACTAACTCTTACTCTTCTTCATTTTTTTGAGAATGATTTTGCCTGACCAGTTGTCTCCAGTAGGAACTCACCCTAGCAGGGTACCTATATTGTGCTTTTTCCTGTGTAAGCCAGGTTTTCAGTACAGGTTTGGACTTTGTCCACCTGACCCCCTGATACACTGTTTGAACTGGCATTAGTATACACTTTTGCTGAGTGCTGACTGTAAGGAACACTCTGATACTGTAGCATATTAGGATCCAGTCTTGTTGGTATACCAATAGTGACCTCACAGTATTTCACCTGTAATTTCTTTTACTGAATCCCTGATACCTTCAAGCATAAGCAATGTGTAATTTTATCAGGCCTTCTTGTGATGCTCCCATGCAACCATCAGGAATCATCTGGAGACTTTCCTTTTCATTGCCTGTAATCACCATGAGATGGCAGTTGTCAATTGCTGGACTTGTTTCGCCCCATTTGAACTAAAATGACTCAAAGCTTATTGATCCTCGGAGACACTGTGCTTTCCAGCTTCCTTGTTTGCAGCATGCAAGTGTGAAACTTTACAAGTGACTTTTAAAGGCAGCCAAGGAATGTGTGAGACAGATTGTTAGGAAAAAAAACCTCCAACAACCCAACATTATTTAATTTGATGGTGCAGAGCTTTATGCCAAAGTAAGGCATGTGTTTGCTGTTAGCAATCAAAGTGGCTTAGCAAATGAAAAGTGACATTTTGTTTATGGGATTTTACAAGCAGGGCATCCCTGGGGAAATTAATTTGGCCCTCTGGAACGCTGCCCTCCTCCATGTCACTTCCCTGGCAGCCCCAGCATTTTTTTACCACAAAGCTCGATATGATTTTTTGGGTAGATGGAACCCAGCGGGAGGGATGTGGATGCAGCAGGTAGTTCCACACTATATAGCAAACCCGTGGCAGATCTCTAGCATTTTCATAGTGCTCCCTAATAAATCATCAGGTCACAGGTAATGGTCCAGGTCCTGGGCTGCATCTAATGAGCTACCATCCAGGGAACTGGGTTTTATTTTGTCCTTTCAATAAAATCCCAGAGCACAAACCCAGGCTTTTTAAAACAGTGCTCCCCATACATAGCCTGGAGGCAGTCTAAATAATTTAGATTCTTCTTCATCTCTGTTATTCAGTGGAGAAAAAAAAAAAGCCTGAAAATTCTCAACTTACTTCTTAATAACAGTTTGCTGCAATTTGTGTCTCCATTCTCTCTAACTATTTCAGCTGGACAAGCTATTCTTATTTTTTCATAAACTAAGTGTATTATAACTATTTTCAATGTGTGTTGATAAACAATTTCTCCCTTCCACCATGTAGGTGGCCAAATGAGAGTCATTCAGAAGAAGTACATCACTTCCTGCTGGTTTTTTTTTTGTGGAAATCAGTAGTGCCTTATATTTATAGCTTGCAAATTTTACTGTCTAATTTTCAGTGTAGTTTTATGTCTAAAAACATGAGAGGATATTCTAGTTATATCACATTATAACCATGAATAGTTTAAAAAAATCAATAAATGACATCTTGGTTGATTATATCCTGGGGGTTCAAGAAATGGAAAGTGATATGCACTCATAAAATTGCTGTGTTTTCAGTCATATTCTTGCAATGCCAAGGCCTTGAGTAATGGAACTGATCTTCACAATGTCAACTATCCCAGTTTACAGGATTGATAATGCACGATGAAATTGTATTTTCCAATGCTCAGTTTACTCCTCTGAAATGAGTCCCAGATTTGTCTAGGCTAGAAGGGACTGAGATGTGTATGTCTAGGATTTTATATCACAGGACATTAAATTCCACTCAGTTCTCCTTGTAACAGACAATTTCAGAACATAAAGTATGATTTGGTTAAGGAAAGACATTGAATCATGGCTTTGAAGAGGTGATGAAAGCTCTACACTTTTCCTCAAGAGTTTCCTAGTCAATCTCTTTGCCAAGCATGCATGTAGCAAATTTGTCCCACAATCATACCTTTCTTTCAGCCTCAGAAGAAATTTCTGTAACTCTTTTTTTACCTTTCTAGTATTGTGCTACTCTTCTTAACTTGATTTTTCCTTGTTCTTCAGCATGCCCTTAAAAAAAAAAGAAAAAAAGAAAAGAAAAAAAGAAGTGGGGGTATTGTGCCAATGTCTGGTATCTGTAAACCTAAAAAGCCACAGAAGTTTAGAGTTTAAAATAAATGTAAAATATCCTTCAATGACTAGACTTTTCCAACCACAGCCGGTTAGGGGGAAAAATAATCTCATTCTCATTTGAAGTTCATGAAGGAAAACAATGGTAAATTAACTTCTTGAAGCAGTAAAATCATTCAACTTAGAAGGGGAAGACCCCTTTTTTTTCCTCATTCCAATTGTGGCATATGTTTATATAAAGGAGACTGATTTTAATGGGAAAAGAGAAGTCCATTCCAGAATAGCCTATAACCTGTTTCTCAGCAGCCTCATGATTCTGTCTGCCTGTTTCTAGTGAGTGCCCTAATATCAAGGGGACTGGGTAAAATATACTTTTTTAATGTCTGTTGATGACTGCTCACGACTGTGATGCTGCCATCCCAATAATGACATCACCTGTCTGCTCCTCTCTTTCTGGGGAGAATCTGCCATTCTCAAGGTTATAATCCCCTGTGAGCTCCCCTGGTGTCCAGTCTACTGGCGTTTCCCTCCCAGTCCAGAAAAGAAAGGGGGGGTGGGGGGTGAGGGGGTGCGGGTGGAAAGAGCAGTACAGAAGAGGGCAAGACCAGTAGATTGATAGCTCTAGTGCAGCATAGACTAATTGCCAAAATGCATGTTAGAGAAGCACTGTGTACAGCTTCAAGACTTTGTAGGAGTTTGATATGTTTGTAAGAAATCATATCAAAGGGTAAAAAGAAATGAGAAGAACAACCAAAAGTAAGTAAAGTAGTGTCTGGGAAGGGTGGTATCCTGTCTCTCGTGAATATTTCCTTCACAAGAGTCTGTGTCCTGATTGGGAATTAGAAATTGGAATCCTGGGAAGAAAAAAAGGTGAATAAGCATCTGTGGAAGAAACTAAAGGGTCCAACAAGTCAAAAAGATCTTCAAATGCTGGCAACTTTCCTAGAGGACATCTGTGACACCTTTATGAAATAACAGCAGCATAGGGTGGAATATCAGAATTTGGTTTCTGCTAAGAGAAAGTTGATTTTATACTGAAAAGTTTACTTTTGTAAATCTGCCTTTAGCAACACAAAACTTCAGTGCAGCCAAGGGCATTACATATTTATATATAAATTTATATACAGGCTTTTGATATAGCTTTCACAACATGTTAAGACACTTTCGTCTATCTCTCCTTCCCTTCTCCCCTTCCAGCTCTTTCCCACCTGTTTAGTTTAGCAATTCTGCTTCACTTCCAGCAACTATATATTATGCATGCACACTTCAGTAAAGCTAACAAGCTGCAGCACACTAGGTTTGTACATAAGTACTCCTCTTGAAAGCATAAAATCAAATTGCAATTGTTTAATAACAACCGCTTTTGTCATAGCAAAAGAAATTAGACTCACCGAAACATTTTTTATGGGGACATAAACCCTGTAGACAATCTGCTGATTTTATATTAATCTGGTGATTCCTTAGATATACACAGAAAAACATTTAAAGAAATTATTGTTTTGCCTAGGAATTGTCCTTTTTTGTGTGTTCAATGAAATACCGCTGCACATAAGTTCCCAGTTTGCTTAATGTTACACTTACTTGATTTATAATACTGAGGCTGCTAATATATGTAAGCATATTTCTTAACAGCCTAGAAACCAAAGTCTTAAAATACTAGAGCTTTGCTAACTTCTTTAAGGCAATGAAAATGTCTTGGTTTTAGAGAAGATATTTTTCAGAACTTGTAGTGGGAATTAGACTGTTTAGATTTTGTTTGTAACTCCTGAATCTTTAACCTTGATATTTTAATTGCACTGGAGATGCAATTGTTCCTTTGAATGAAGACTTTCTGGAGATGTGTGACTGCTAAATGTGAAATAGGTTTGATAGGAAAATAGTAAAAACACAATCTCAGTTATGATGAGCATTTACGCACCAACAGAGCATTTACAGGAAAGTGCTCATGCTGGTGGCTGGTAGCTCAGAATTTTATTGATGGATGGAAAAAAGGATATACATTCTGTCTGTTTCCAAGACATGTGAACTTACATCGGCCTTCCAGGAGGTATTTCTGACTTACAGGATGATTTCTGGGTTTCTTTGGAAAACAAAGCAAACAAAAAGCCCCCAAACAAAACAAAAAACCACTCCAACAGTCTTCTCCCACTGCTGGGATCTCTGTTTGCACTTTAAAAGTGAAAGGGGAGAGAAACACATCTGAACAGACAATAACAATAAAAAATCAGAAAACTCTGACCAGATCCCTGCATGAAACAGGAGCCAACCAGCAAGATGTGAGAAGACTACTTAGAGTGCAAATGCAATTCTTAGTCTAGCAGCACAGACAAGGCATAGAGACATTTACAAAATCTTATAGTGTAATTTTTCATTTCTGCTGATTTTTTTTGCCTTTTTAAAACCTGAGCAACTTCATAAAAATAAAATAATTCACTTAATATCTCCAAGTTGCAGAATCTGCACTTTAAGTTGATTTTTGTCTTCATTTTCTTAACTAAAAAAATTTTTCATCTTGAAATGTTTGTCTAATTCTTACAGCATCAGCAAAGTAGGGGGAAAAGCCCAGAATACAACTTTGACAGTGTGTCTGTTTCTGCATACTTGCATTTGAAACAGCTCTGATCTATGAATAGGCTTTGACTTTCTGAGGAATGAAGATGGGACCTGGGGTAACACAAGCTCTATTTCTGTGCTGGCTGATGATAGGATAGCTCAGTAAATGATGGAACTGCAGCCAGGAGGGTATCAAACACAGGACAGCAGCTGTCATGGGCTCCTTTCTGTCAGTGGATGAGAGGGACTTCAAAAGCTAGAGTTCTCCAGGGATTCCTGGAACTTGTCTTTGTTTTTCTTTTTGTTGTTGTTGCTTTTTCCCAAATCATGGCTCGCTGCATGGTTTTTCTGTATTGCTACACCTTCTCGTCCCTTCTGAGTCAAATTGAGAAGCTGTGAATATCTCCTGATCTTGTGTCTAGAGGGGATATGAATTTTTAATCTTTACTATCATCCATTATCATCATTAGTTTATTGTATTTATGTAGGGCTGCTGGTCTGGCTGATGTTTTTATGAAATGATGGAAGGGAAGGTCCTAACCTAAGGGATTTTACAGCCTATTTGTGAGATGAGCAACATTGCAGTCACAGCACAATCTGGGAGCTGTGGGAAGTACTAGGATAATGAAGCCAGAGGAAAAGGAGGTGTCAATTAGGATGTATTTTCCTCTTAACTTGTTGTCTGTTTATTAACTTGCCTTACCTTGCAACAAAAAATCTCTGTTGGTTTGTCTGGTCAGGTGTGAAATTGGCAGCAGAAATAGTCAAAAAAAACCCCTGACAGACTTCACACACCTATATTCAACTCAGCCTGGCAGTCGGGTCCACCAGCCTTTTGTTGGAGCTATTCTCCTCTGGATTTGTAAATTCAGGAAAGAAGACATTGCCAGCCAGGTTTAGACATGAGTCCATCTCAGCCAGTATTATGTTTTAGACCACTTGGTTCAGAGGTGAGAATCTCTCTAGCTGACAGATCTAGTTACCTGTCCCAAGAAAAGCTCTTGTCTCTAACAGCTTCAGACACAAGTCACTGCAAACTTTTAAGTTGCATAACACGTATTTTCCCATAGTATCCATCTGTACCTTCCCTCTGGTTGTGCCAGTGGATATAGTTGGCTTAGGTCTCCAGGAAAGGGTATCAAACCAGTTAGAACGCTATCATTTGCCTCAGCTGATAGCCTGAAGCTAGTGTCAACAGACACACACTGCTTGCACACAGGCCAGTTAACAAGAGGGCAACAAAATTTGTATGGCAAAATGAAGGAGTCATTGGAATAAATGCAGGCATCCAGGGATTGCTGTAAAATAGCTGGGATTGAGACAACAGGTACATTTGCACAATACCTTACATGGTGACCTCCTGCTTTTGACAAAGGGACAACCTGACCTAGGCAGGGACTAGTGCTGCCACAATATTCATAGCAACAGAAACATAATGTGAGCCAAGAGCAAGATAATGTCTCCTTTCTTAACTTGTTGGTCAGCAAAGTGAGGAGAGGTGATTTTTTGGATTCTGTCTGAAGACCACTTGCAAATTTCAGCTGAGGAAGATGATGATGATGTCTTGAACTGTTTAATGGAGCTGGATGCAATGAACAGTTTAAATGCACTTCCATCTCTTCTGAGTGTGATTCAACATAATTTAGGCCTTAGTTTAGCCTGGTAACATATGAAAGTTCTTCTCTCCTTTTGTCTTGTTTCAACACTTGCTTGCTGGGCCTGAAATTGGAAGACCAGAGGTGAGGAGTCTACTGTAGGGAAAATAACTTGATCCAAGCTACTGAAGTTCGGTTAACGTTTCCAAAGTATTTCATTGCTTTAGCTAAAACTTCTAGCATGAGATGATGACACCTTCCCCTTCTGCTCACAGGAGCAGGTCCTTATATCATTAGCTGTTTGAATCCACTTTGGTGCATGATTATTTTCCTAACGGAATGGCCAGGACCTCAGGTGGCTGCTGAGACTCAGTGCAAGCTCCATGGGCCTGTTTGCTACAGCCATTTTGTTATGAGAAGAGGAGAAACTGCATCTTAAAATCATAAAAACCTCTTAAGATGTTACTTTGTGCAGCAAAATTTGTTCATAGTGGGATCTGTTATCTCATTCCCCCTTCCCCACCACACATGTGCATGCTAAGATCAATAGAGATTCACAAAGTTTTGATTTGTTAGAATTTGTGATGAGATTTAGACATTATTTCAAATAAAAAATTATTTGACCCATACTTCAGGATTGGAACAGGTTAAAATTATAAAATATTGAGCCTTTTAAGAAGTGATTATGCTGACAATCACTTTCACTTTACGTGGAAGGCAAAGCCCACGTAGAGCAAGGCAAAACAGCTTCCAGAGCATTCGTGTAAAAATTAGGATTTTTTTCCACAAAAGCTTTGAAAAACGTTCTTTAAAAAAGAGTGCTAGGAGAAAAAGGCTTATCTCTAAGTTAAAAAAAAAAGTTTGCATATTTGCTGAGTTATCGAGATGCCCTCTATGTTCATATTCTCATTCTTTAAATAATATTTCTCCTGACAAACTCATTTGCAGTCACAGTAATGAGCAGATAAACAAGCGGTAGCAGTGGATAGCTGCAGAGTGAATAGAATAATTCAGAGGGGGAACTTTTTTTCCCTGAAGAGCATGTCAGCTCTTAAAAATTTATGCATCTAGCCTTGAGATATGCAAGCCATATGCATAAATAAATAAGCTTTTGAATGCACACCAAAGGTTTTGGCAATGCTGGAGATATTGGGGGGGGGAACAGAAAAAAAGATTCAATTGTTCCTGACTATTGAAGATGTACAATTATTGGGTGTAGTAATTAGATAATTAAGCTGTCCCTAATAAATCTATCTTACGACTTTTGTAACTTTGTGTAACCATGAGCATGAAGTTTTTACTGAATGCAGATCTGGGTACCACAATGTTTTGCTGAGCATATTATAGCTTATGAAATTTTAAAGTTCTGAGGGAGGAACATGTCCATCCCATAATTTCACCATCAGAGGCAGAGGCACAAGCTAATGATAAGACATTTAGAAGATACATTGCCTTTCCAAGAAACTAGGTAAAAAAGAAGTCCAAATCTTCATGTAGTTGTGCTCATCTGTCCACCTGTCGACAGATGATAGCCTCATGCCTTAACTGGAAAAGCTCAGAACTCTCTTAGCCACCTCACTCACTGCAAGAAACTACATTGGTGTTTTGATTTAAAGGTGTGTTTACATGCTTTGTTGAATAAGAAACTTAAAGTATTCTGCCATAGTTCTGGGACAAGATGGGAAAAATGTCTTTGTGGGCTTTTGTATGGGAAAACCCTAGTGTACTTTCCAAAATCAATGTCACTTTTGTTCTGCAGGTAAGTGTGTATGGAGTGCCAATAGCTGAGCTGGTGTGGTGGTGGTGGGCTTCTTGCAATTGTATAAGATATTACCCCACTTAGGGTAGCATTAGAAGGTTTTTGCATGATGGTAAGTCCTGTATGACTTACTGGCTGCCCATCAAGTGAGGCACTGACTGAGAAGACTAGTGACCTCTCCAGCTGTGTCCCCTGCTTGGTGTCCAAACCTTATGGAATAATACCCTTAAGGATACTTTTAGTTTATTTCTCAGGATGTTTTGGGTTTGCAGGCAGCTCTGGTGGGAACCCAGAGAATACTTGTTAATGGCACTGATCCTCAGGGTCTCTTAAAGGAGTCTTTTGAAGGAATCCCCGGAAGGATCTATCTGTCTTTCTGAAATGCTACTTTATTAACTGGAATAGAATATTGTCTATTAGAAATAGAACAGAAGGGAGCCTGATAGGAAAAAACCACCCAGGTCTTCAGATCTGGCCTAATCTATATCTGGGCACTACTAGTCCAGTCACATACTTAAAAATAGTTCATGGTAACACTAGAAATAAGTTTTGCAGTGACTTTTTTGCCTTGAAAATGCAATCTGTAGGAACAACTCTGTTCACTGAATTTTTCAGTCTTTGATGTGACATGTAACAGTATGTTAATTTCATAGCTCCTTTAATATTGGTCTGCTTTCAAGAGTTGAATGAAAAATGCTTCTTTTCCTGAGAGAATCATGTACTTTTTGATTTTGTGTTCCATTTTTTGAGTTTTCACTCCAATCTTTGTAAATTGAAAGTACTTTGCTTTTTAGTAATGAGGATATGAGCTTTTTCATTTAGGATTCTGTTGTCAATGGAAAGGTTTTTTAAGGTAAAATGAATTTTTTTTTAATTTGGAATTCTATTTAGTGATATAAAATCAACTTCTAAACACATAATTTCTAATCACTACCTCTTACAAAAAATTTAATGCAAGGATTACAGAATGTAAAGTCAGCAAGATGCCAGAACACAGAAAACCTGCAGATTTTTCCCCCTTTCTGTATGTTTCCTACACCTTGACAGTATGCAACTTCAGTGCTCTGCCAATGACTTGAGCCTGGCTGGTCTGTGTCTCAGTTTGAATGTTATCCCTTCCTTCTCTGCCTCTGGAAAACATGAAGAATACCATTTGTTTTATATTAGGTTGCCCAGTAGACTGCTGGAAGTTGGTGTTTGTATATAGGTCTGAATATAGACAGCAGGCTGTCCTCTGTCATGGGCAAAATTTGGGAGTCTAATATTCCATTTTCTAAAACTTTTATTTTAGTGCATATTTAGAACACTAACTGATAAATTCATGCCATCTTTGGCAAAAATATTTTTATCTGAGAAACAAACCTGATATTTAGGAGTTGAAAAGGTTTATTTTTTTTATGTTTTCCAAATACAACATTTAATTTTATTTTGCTTTGAAATTATTAAGATAATTTGATTACTGTGTGTTTTTTTAATGAAGGCAATTATTGCTTTTTTTTTTGGTTTGTTGTTGTTTGTTTCATTTTAGAGCTGACATGGAGCTCTTCAGAACTGTGTGCTTACATGTTTGATACTGCAACATAAACCTGAGCTGGCTGAGGCTCCCAAGCCATGGCTCTATTAGAGTTCTTAAATTGTCTTAATAATTTCCTGATTTATTATGAGATTATTCATCCCTCTTCATGGCAACGATACAGTATTATGTGATATACTTACCCTTGGAAAAGTAGCATCTTTTGTATCTCTTCTTTCCATGGTGCTTCTAATTTGATAGATTTTGGGATTCTGAGTCTCACTGAAATCTCTTCTAACTTGGACCTGAGAATTTATAGAATTGCTGCCTCGTGTTTCCTTCCTCTCCTCTCTCTTCCACACACCCGCTTTATACACTTCAGAATAAGCATTTTCACACATTATTTATGATCTTTCTAATGATCTGTTTCTCATCTGTGCACATCTGATAGCAATTTTAAGCAAATGTCCAGAGTCTTTTATAAGATGGAAACTCTCTCAATAACTTTATTTTTTCCTTATGCTGTTGTTACCTTCACACTCAATTGGTGTTTTTCTAAGTGTTTCTTCTCAGTTGTGATACGTTTAGGCTAATTTTCTGTGTGACAAATTGTTCACTTTTGATATTTGTTTCCAGTTTGTACATACTGCCTTGCTTATCTTCAAATCTTGAAACAGATTTTACTTTTCACATCACTTCAGTAACTTCAGTGCTACATTGTTCCTTGGCACTAGCAAGCCGTGCATTCTCCTAATCACTCTCCTGGTTTTTTATCTTCACTGGACACATTACCAACACAATTTTATCCCTGAAGACCTGGGGCACTATCTCAGCCAACAGAGTACATCCTGAATGCACTCATAATAAAGTCCAAATTTCTTCTCTACCAATCTGTGGAACCCCAAATGTTTCCCTCAGGTAGTGAGAGGGTAATAGAAATGGGAAATTGGCAGGTCACATAATGTGCTTAAAGACATAGCAGAAAGCCAAACAACACCTAAAGCTGTGACTGAGGAGCGTGCTGCCTTCAAGAGCTCTTCAGAGCAGGGGTTCTTGGTGCCAGTACTGACATCCCAACTATTCTGTATGTTTGATGTCTGAGACATCATGCAGAGGGACTGGGTGTGTTTTAGGACACAAAGCTTGAGATGAACCATGCTTGTACACACATGAAATCTGCTAGTTTGTGAAAATGCTGCAAAAGAACCTGTCTGTCAATTTGAATGGAATGAACACGGTGATTTATAACTATTGAGATCTAGTTCAGTAGCACTAAACTTTCCAGTGTGGAGTGGTGCAGGTATTTGGGCATGTATTTGGTAGAGAACTCAACCACCTCCATTGATTTTATTGGGACAACTTCCATTTCTAGAAGCCTGATATGTGAGAATCTATTTCAAAAGAAAACTCATTTCACACTTAATCTGGACTTGTTTTTAATCTGCAGCTTTTGAGGGTAATATCTGAAGGTTAGGTATAAAAATCCAAAGGATTTAGACTTGATAATAAAAGACTCTGGATTGAAATGAAGACAGGGAAAAATTAAAAAAAAAAGATAAATTCATGATGATATAATTCTCCAGCAAGCAAGAGCTCATAAACTTTAAAATGCTAAAGTAAGGATTTTAAAATCAATGGAGTGTTTAATAGAATTCCATACAATGTATGCAAAATGGGGGAAACATGGCAACAGGCAAAATTGGAATGAGTGAAAGCTTAAATGTGGCTTTGTTACATAAATAAAACTAGACAAGCAAGGGAAAATGTCAATAATCCAACCAAGAAGTCACACAAATATAGATTGGTGTCTCACGATCAAGGGAAAAAAGTGATTAACAAACCAAAGCAAACCCACAACTTGGCAAGCAAATGACATTCTGGGAAGCAGTAAGGAAATTGATTTTAAAATAAGAGTATCACAGAATGTTAGGAGTTGGAAGGGACCTTGAAAGACCATCTAGTCCAACCCCCCTGCCAGAGCAGGACCACCTAGGCCAGGTCACACAGGAATGCATCCAGTTGGGGTTTGAATGTCTCCACAGAAGGAGACTCCACGACCTCTTTGGGCAGCCTGGCCCAGTGCTCTGTCACTCTGTGAAAAAGTTCTTCCTTGTGTTCACCCAGCACCTCCTATGTTCCAACTTGCACCCGTTCCCCCTTGTCCTATCACTGGACATCACTGAGCAGAGCCTGTCTCCATCCTCCTGACCCTCACCCTTTACATATTTATAAACATTAATGACGTCACCCCTCAGTCTTCTCTTCTCCAAGCTCAAGAGCCCCAACTCCCTCAGCCTCTCCTCATAAGGGAGATGTTCCACTCTCTTAATCATCTTTGTGGCTCTGTGCTGGACTTTTTCAAGCAGTTCCCTGTCCTTCTGGAACTGTGGGGCCCAGAACTGGACACAGTACTCTAGATGAGGCCTCACCAAGGCAGAATAGAGGGGGAGGAGAACCTCTGTCAACCTACTAACCACACCCCTTCTAATGCACCCCAGGATGCCATTGGCCTTCTTGGCCACAAGTGCACATTGCTGGCTCATGGTCATTCTACTGTAATATGTAAATATTGTACTGTAATATGTAAGTATTACAGAAGTAATACGAGTTGCTCAAATTATGCACTGAACTCTACAGTATATCATACAGTTAAGGGGGAGCCTGGGATGACAACCTCTGATATGAGTACCCACATTGTATGTCTACACTTGGGGATGTCCAGTACTAAATTTAACATTATCTCTTCTAAAAGACTTGTAGCAGGGGATAAAAAAAATGTGGAAGTGTTCTCTAAGAAGGCAGTTATGGCAGAGGAACTCTTTTTCTGGATGACCTTGTCTATGACAAGGTCTGGAGGTCTAAGGCTGACAGGTTGGCAAAGTTCTCTTAATGTAAGTCATTCATATTTTGGTGAATAGGTACAAGTCTCAGCATTAGACATGCTGATAACAGACAAATCCTTCTTATCATGGAACCTGTTTTTCTCGCAGATACATTCTTCAACCTTTTCCAGTAGCTGATGCCCTGATGTGCCTCTCCTATATGCCCAAACAGGCTGGTTTTCATCTGTGCTCTGCCTGGCCCCTCTGCTATCAGCAACCAAGAAACTGGAATTTATCATGGGCGATCAGGTGCAGCTGAAGGACTGTCTTGTCATGCAGACACAGACTTTTTTTTCTCAATTCTGCTACTTTCATTATGGGATCATGACTGATGATCTCAATTTTCTCCACCTGCCTCTTGTCTGTGATGTGGCAAAGATTTATTCTTATTATGATTCAGTAGCACCCTCATCCAGGCTGGGACATCCCATCACCTTAGCAGTTATACTGCAAGCCTGCTCTACGCTTACAGAGAAAGAAAGGTGGATAATTGTAAGGGTTTTAGGAATTAAAATGTACTCTGCAAACAAGAGGTTTGAAGAATAGTTATTTTCCCAGAAAACAGGGTACTTAAAAATAAGTACTTGGATTAAAGGAGTCTTGGTTTTATTTTAGAAGTCAATGATGTGTCATACCTTTTTAGCAAAATGTGATTAATACAAAATCTTATAGTCAATTCCTAATATTAATATGAAAAAAACAGGCAGAAGTGGATAAAAATCCAGTCAGCTGTTCACTTCATCAGCCATTAATCCCTCTCTCATCCAGAGGCATTAGATGCAATTCTGAAGTGACACCACATGAGCTAGTGCTTATCACTCTACTTCCCTGGCTCAACGGCAATAGGTCTGCTAGGATTTAGTCCAATGAATTTATTTCAACAGAAGAGTCCTGTCTCTAGTAACTGGCACCAGGAATAGGATCAGCTGAAGGAGGCTGGTTTTATCTGAATTTGGTTCTCAAATCTCGGCTTCAGTGTGAATTCTTTGATGCCTGATGAAGGCTGAACTTGCACGGTGGCAAGTTCCTTCTGCAAAGCAACCAAGAGCACCAGTGTGGCCCTGGCCATTTTCACAGCCCTTTCAGAAAGGACTTATTGTGAGGTCTTTAACTTCTGATGACTGAGTGGAAAAACTCCAACAGATTCCAAAGAAGAGATGGGGAAATGCTGGTACCACATTCTTGCCCCCAGCCCACCCCCAGGCACATGCATTTACATGCACACCACTTCCTTAAACCAGGCTAAAAGGTCTATGCACAGTGCATACTCATAAATTAATTTTATATAAGCAGATTAAACTCCTAAAACAATCCAATTTTCTGTCCTTTCTAAAAATTGTTATGCAGCATGGCCAGCACTTCTTTTTTCCTCAAACTGGAAAATAATTAAAAGCTTCATCCTTTCCCTCCCTCTCCCTGCCCAGTTCTACAGTACCTCCATCCATTTTTACATTGCTATTACCTATTTTAATCCATCCATATTAATCCTGTGGTGACCTTCAATGATTTCAGTGCAGGGAGTCCATGAGATCAGCCTGTAAGTCTAGGATGATTTGTAGGATTGTCTTTTTTTTTCATTGCTGATGTTCTTAAAGAAAAATAACATTTTGCCCAAAGAAGGATGAAAATACATTTTCCTGACAGACAGAGGGAGGACACTTTCCTTATGATTGAAAAAAATCTCAAAAGTTCTGAGGATGATGAAAGTGGGATGCAAAAATATTGAGAAGTGGCTAGGCCTGCTCATTGCACGAATGAAAGCACATATACTCTGTGCCTGTTTCTGCCAGCACGGATATTTAACAGGAGTTTTCCATGGTACATGTTTCTGAACTCATTCGTCTACGTATCATAGCATTAACACATCAAAGCTTATCCTTTAAGGCCCACAAGTCACCCTGCCATGATTACACTGCACATGAGAACAGAGATGAATGCTGATAGAGGGGACTCTATACCTTAGGGAGTTCACTGCTGGCAGCAGTAGGTGAGGCTCCACAAGTGGGAATCCACAGGATAAATTTAATATGGATTTACAGTGAAAAGGGGACCAAGACACAGTTGCTGAGGGATGAAGGCATGTAGTTATGATGCTTGTAGATCCACACTCATGCTACAAACATGTTTCTGTAGCACTAAATTAAAAAGTGTTTTCCCTACGTACATACACACACAAAATTACACTTTAACTTATCACCTACTTAGAAATGAACCAGGAACTTCCAAAGACTAAGCAAACACATATATATACACTGACTTGAAAAAACATCCTATTTTCCCAGGGTGAAGTGCAAGGACCCAGCAGGGACCCATCCAACATTGTCAGTGACACAGTGTTGCAGTCGTCTGAGGCCAGTTCCAGCTGACCCACAGACTTGGGCTTTCATTTCAGAGGTGGGAGAGGCAGAAGGGTGAAGGCAAAAGGGTGAAAACAGAACTAGGGAGAAGAGGTCTTAATTCTCTTTGTGTTGCCTTGTTGTAAGCTGCTTTGCTGGGATGCTCCTGTGAAGGAATTCCAGCTGCACACAGGGTTGGACTGTCCTTAAGGACAAAGTCCCTTAACAATGATCATATATAAATATATATATTATATGTGTAGCCTCACTGACTGCAGTGAATTACTCTCACATCTGAGTACTATTTAACAGCAGAGATGCCAGAATCTATCTCTTTATTGCTGACTTTCAGTTCATGTTTGATCAAAGCCCCACTGACACATCAAACTCGCTGCTACCTTAATCCCTACTGCTCTCATTTTAAGTGACTGATTCATTTCTCCCTGTTATGTTCAGACTGCTGTAAACACCAACACTTTCTGTAAGTCTCTTTTTTCACCCTTCTGTTTAATAATATCCCCAGCCTTGTTCCATGACAAATGCATTCATATTTCTGGAAGGCTTTGTGCTTATTGCTTTTGTCATTTAAACCCTTCTAGCACTGTTGCCCTCGGTTATCATCTCTGTTGTGTAATTGTACCACCATGATGTGAACAAATGCTGATCTCTGGATTTTCATGCTTCCTTTTCACGTGTGTTTCTAGTTATATCCCACAATTTACAAATTGGCATTAGTACCAGATTATTAGATATAATTGCCATCTGTGAAGAATTTGGCCATTTCTTCGGTTAAAGCAATCTCACCATTGCATGAACATTCGTTTTCTTTCATTCTCTATTTATTAAATAATCTGAATATCTGATGGTTTAATCTATGGATTCAGGGAACCTGTTATGTCTGTAGGCCAATTTTGAGGTAAAATTTGATAAATCCTTTCCAGAACTGGGTGATAGATCCTCAGGCAAAAAAATCTGCTTTCCAGACTCTGGAGTCTTCCTGCAAAGTAGGAGCATAGCCTCTTAATCCTCATTTTGCATCTTATTTACTGTTGTACAAAAGCTTATTTCATAAGACTGACTATAGAACTAGGCAAAAGTATTTTGGAGAACAACTAAATTCTAAAATTGTTCTAAAGACAACAAAGCATCTATAAACTAGGGGTTCAGTTGCAGAGATGCTTTTAAATACACTCTCTCTATATAAAATTTATTATATTTATTATATTATTATTATTTTAAGGAAGCAAGTAATCAACCAACATATATTCAATTGAGACTGTATATAACCTCTCTATAAATAAGGATTGGGATTAAAAACAATTTTAAAAGGCATGAAATAAAAGTTCATATTATGACAATTGGATTTTGAGAGAAAACATGTGGTTGCATTTTTTTCCCTTTTGTATTTACAATGATCAGTATGAAAGTCCTCATGATTGATGTTAACTTTCAATTCTATGACTTGTTCCAGTTTGTGTCACAATATTTGACCGATAGAAGAGTATGCTGGTTTTTGTTTGGATTTTTTTTTAATTCAGTGATGTGTGACAACATCACTTGGAAATGAGTACAGAACCAGGATGGTATGTGATCTCATTTTATTTAGTTATTTTACTGTTAAGACTTCTCATCATGTTAGTAGAATGATCAGGTAGTTGGCACTAATGTCATTATGCAAGAGGCATTTTAATTGTTCAAGGAATCTATGTAGTTTTGTGGATAAAAATGGTTTCCCCGTATTTGGGAAAGTGTGTTTGCAGCAAGTTGTCCAAGGCATGTCATGACTCAGCGAGAGAGTTGATGATAGGCTTCTGGCTTAACCTTTTCTCTTTCCTTTATAAACCAGTTAGGATGAGGTAGCCTGTCTGATTTGATATTAACCATACAGTTTCAAGCTGCTGAGTCACAAGAAAATGCTTAAACTTTTGCAAGAACTGAGTCTTCATTAGTCTTCTGCAGTAGATGAATCCCCAGTACATGCAGACTCCTAATTTGTACTACATTTCTGGCAGTTGCATTTCTCTGGACATCATCATATCTGGATTAGAAGTTGGTTACTGATATTACTCAGTAATTTAAATTGTGCAAATAAAGCAGCACTTACAGCTGTTGCCCTTGGTTTGAGTCTTTGTTATAAAATGTTGTTGTACCTGGTTTATATTGGTAGTTTATATTGCCACTAGTGGGCTTATCCTTGAGTCTTCTGCACTAGGAATTACAATATTCATTTTGATGATTTTCAAGACCATTTGATATCTTTTGTAGTTTTATTTCCCAAACTCTTAAAAAGCACAGCAGAAATTGAATGGTGAATTCTCTTCACTGTTATTTTCTCGAATGTTTGTGTTTCTTTGATGCTTCTAAATGTTTATTAATGTTATACTGGAGTAACTTGAAGGGAAAATATTTTTCTATGTAGAGACATCATCCTCTGGTAGAGCACATCACCATCACTGTATTGACTGAGAATTTAAAAACAGTTTCTTTTACTCTAAATTTTTCATTTCTTCCAGTGGTGTGGTGTTCTTTTGTTTAGGGTTTTTTAAAATGTTTGAGGGTGAAGGGGCTTTCCTGTATGATATGAGAATAACTTTGAGAAAAATATGAGAAGAATATGACTTCACCTGTTTATTTTGATCATTTCAGCAATCCTGTGATGCCCTTGAGTAAACATTTTCTTTAAAGTATTTTATTGCTACTATTTTTCACATTCTCTGCAATATGAGAGGTTTTCAGCTTTCTCATCTAACCTCCATATATATTCATCTGAAAGAAGCCCACACTACACCATTGATCCTTGCTTTGCTCTCACTTATAATTCTTTCATGCTTAATAGATTTCATCCACAGACAAGTATTGTTTTAGGCTTTTTGCCAGTGTTTAGTCCTACGAGCCAATTTTCTACACAAGGCACTTATAGCAGCTCTCTGTGAAGAATTGCTCTGGCCTTCACTTATACTGAGAGAAGTAAACTAGTGAACCTGCATAGAGTAATATGTAGTGTTAAGAAGACTAAAATCATTCTTGGCCTCAAAACCACAACTGAAATGCTTTAACTTTTTGCAAAATAATTTCCAAGGCTAGAAATTGCTGAGTTTTTACTTTGCTTACCCTATCACTTTGAGAATGAAGGAAAGAGTCAATGTTTCTCAGAGTACTCCATCTCTCTGGTTGGTGCAGTTTGGATCTGGACATCTCTGAGACCTACCTCCCTGTTAGTTCCTCATATAAGAACAAGAGAGAGACCTACGTCTTATCTACAGTTTAGTTAACTATGTGGACAAAGGGATTCTGGGAACTACACACTGAAAACCTATAAGAACATAGATGGATTTCCTTGTTTTTTCACAAATTTATTGTATGGAAAGGTAAGAGCTTTGTTTGTTTGTGGTTTTGTTGTTATTGCTTTTTGTTTGGTTTGGTTTTTCTGTCAATTTTAAAATTGTAGTAAAAAATGTAAAACTGACATTTGTGTTCACTTCAGTTCCTGGCCATTAGGAAATACTCAAAGGATCCCATTTTTTCTGATACTAAGGTCCAAAGACACTCTGAATTCAACTGAGTTATCTGAATTTAAGGGATGATATATAACTACAATACCCTAGGTCAGAGATTTCTGATGATTCTGAAAAAGGCTTACTGGTAGCATCATCTTCTTCACTCAGAAGTCCCTCCCAAGTCAACGATGTGCACTTGGTGGATGGGAATCTGTTGTACTGAATATGCAGCCATTTGGCAAGTCTGATTCTTTTTTCTGAGGACCTAAAGCTCTTTTAGAATAAGCTGTGGACTCTGTTGTACCTTAGTCTTCAAGGTATGCTGTAATGCATCAGCTGCCATCAGTTTTCTTAAATGAGGCTGGGAAATATGAACATATCTAAAGAAAGAAAAATAGTCTCTGTTTGAGTCTCTATAAAGCTAGATGCAAGTTCCTCCAGGATTAAAGACACCTTTCCATTGACTCTGATAGATGTTGGATGAAGCCCAAAGTATAAATAATCTGTCTATTTATGTCTTAGTCCATTTTTTTCTAGAGGAATCTCCTCTCTGTTGTATCTAAAGTTAGCATCCTGAAAAATAAGAACATGTTATTCTGAAGTGTTCATCCCCTCCCACATCAGTTTAACAGATCCTGTAAAACCACTTTGTACAGCAGGAAAAAATATCTAATTCTTCAGATAACCTTAACAGTTTAATAGACAGCATAATTAACAACATTTTTAATAAATTTGGAAGAGTAAAGCTGCAAGTCAAAAGAGCATTCATTTCAGAAACAGAGATGATCAGAGAACAATGTGTGTCTTTGTGTGGAGGGGTGCATCATTAAGTAGTCCTTGCTGTTACTTCACTTCTGGTTATCAGTTTGTTACAAGGCAAACACGTGTGGCAGGAAAGAGGGGACTTTTACTCACTGATCAGAATACAAAGGATCTAATATTTATGGAGAGAATTTTGTCCATAGCCTACAGAGAGAAAACAGATGTCTGCAAAACTTCTAGACTCTAAATTACTTCAAGAAATAACAGTCTAAGTTTTTGGATTTCTAAGAGTTTTTAGCAATTCTTTTTTACATTAAGTACTTAGCCAAATTATGTGCAAATGATTCATCACGGAGCTTCATCACTGTTAGGCAATTAGTTTGATCTGAAGAGCTTAAAATCTCCAGCAAAGCTCGAGAAGCCAAAATGGTGAGGCCATATCCAACCCTGATCTAAGCAGAGGAGCTCTGCAACTGCTCAGTCTCTGTGTTGCTGTATGGAGAGAGATGATGTCAGATGATGCTGATGTCCCTTTTTTCCTTTTGTTCACCCTGAAAAATATTTGTTTGGATTACATCATGCTTACTCTTTCTAGTCCTTTCAGTCTGTAGACATATTACACAAAAGTCCACAGAGGCTTCTCCAATTCTTTGTAAAGCTTCTTTCAACATACCACTTTTACTTTTGTTCTTGGCAGACAATCTAATTGTTAGTCTAGCTTAAAAATTTTTAAAAAGTGCAGTAAAGAGATGACTAATATTTCTGTGAGTACACCAGCACTTCTAACAAAGACCTTAAAAAGGAGGTGCGTCCTAATGGTAAAAGGAGGGGAACAAAAGGTCTGACTTGCATATGTGCTTTGCTCATTAAGTTCTTTTATGAGTTGTTACATCTCTGAATCTGTTTCCACAACTATAAAATGTCACAGATGTCCTCTGTTTGTAAAATACTTTGGGAGGAAATGCAACAACAAACGCAAGCTATTTAAACTTTTCTTTTTTTGGTTGAGATTTACAAATGTTACATGGCGGTGGCTTCATCTGTTTTCAGGCAGGGTATATGCTTGCTAACTGAAAAGAGAATGTTAAAAACATGTGGTGTTTGAATGGCAGATGTCAAAAGAACCAGATGCTGTTTTTCTGAAGTTTTGTACTTTCCCCTCTAAAATAGTCTTTTTGAGACACAGTAGTGCTATGTACTTTTTTATGTTTGTGCAAAAGAATGCTTTGAATCATAAATTACAAGGAATACTTTAAATGTAATGGTGCCAAATTTATGGCAAGTATTACTGATTTCAGTGGAGTTTCAGCTCAAGATATTTGTGTACTTTGTTCATTCTTCTTACTTGTGGCAATTTAAATTCTCATAGAAAAAAGGATTAGTCTTAATGTTGAATAAAATATTTTTTTATCTTAAGTAATTTTAAAATAATGCCAGTGGAAGACACTAATTGTGAATTAAAACGTGCAAGTTATTTTTCTCAGGCTGTTTCATTTCAACAAAATGAAATTAAGCATTTCAATTGTATAGAGATTTCTCTTTGGATATAAAAGTGTGTTGAAAACAGCATGATGTTGCAAAATGTCATTGTACTTTCTGTTTTCATCAAACAGGAGGCAAAAATGAAAAATGGATGGGAAATGTTGTTTTCTACTACCTTTCAAACAACACTGTCTTCTCATGCAGTCATGCTGTTTGGATTCCCAGAATCATAATGAACAGCAGTTAACTTCCACTCTAGATACAATAGGATATTCACTCCATACCGCCCTTTATAATGTAAGAAGCATTAAAGCCCTGACCAAAGTCACAATACAGCTGGTAAATGGTTTTCCCTCTTCTTGGCTGAAGGGGCTAATTGATAACTAGAGGGGGGAGAATGGCTGTTATTCACAAACAAGAATGAGCAGGAAGTTAAGGAAGTCAGTAATTGCACTTTTTTTAAAGAGGAAGTGCCTCCACCTGGTGTAGGTACTTACAAAGCACTATGGGAGAGCAGCAAGCATTTGGGAAGATAAGCAGCAGAGTCAAAAATCCTTTGTGCCTTCAGAACTCTGCTTCTGCTACCATTATAGGATGTTTTTGGATCCTGAATGTTTCTTGTTGAGGAATTCTTGGGATGATGAGGTGAGCATTAAGGACCAGTCAGGGTCTTCAATTCATCAGGGAAAATGCATAGGGTGGATGCATAGGGACTGACCAGCAGCTTTGGTGTTTATACGAGCAGTGACAGGCTGTGTGTGGTTGTGAACTCAGCAAGACTGCTGGTAGGGTTGGGAGCCAGACTGAAACATTGATGTTCATGAGGGGTGGAAGAGTTTTACAATGTCAACCTAGTTTATTTGTATCATTCTCTGTCCTGCACTCTCTCCCTGTTGGCAAGGATTGTCTTTATTGCAGTTTCAGGACTAGAGGTGCTTTTTTCTTTTTTCTCACTTTCCTCCTCTATTATTATGTAGTAGGTAGAGAAAGAAATGGGATGAATATTTTGTCACTTGGTTCCAAACAGCTGGATTATTTCTAGTTGGCTGCTCATGTCTCCCACAGCTAGTGATATAAATGATGGGATTAGTTAAAATGGCATGTGCTTTTTAATTTATTTTCCATTCTTATTAAGACAATCCAGGGTAGTGCTTTATTTTTCTTAACTGCAGCAAGAACGTGAGTGAACACTCTTGGTCCCTGGAGAGCAATCATACATTTATGCAGACATGCTCCTTCACCCCTCCTGCCTTTCCCTTTCAAAGCAAAGTTTACCAGAAGGTACCTTGCTAGCTGTGGTTGCTGTACAAGTGACGCTGATGTTGTGAGATCATGAGGTATACAGGGTGAGTGGTGTGACTGTGGGAATTCAGTCGTAGAGGAGTGAGACCATTGCTATGCCAGAAATGGAGGCGTTGCTAGAAGGATAAAAATGTAGTATCCTCACCAAGTGCTGTAGGGACCTGGCTTGATTGAAGATGTATTTGCATATATGTTAAAAGACTAATCATAGACAAACAGGGAAATGGAGTCATCAATTGCCTGTGTGTTGCTTATTACACTGCAAGTGTAATGTTCTCCTTTACGGGGCTTGTGATGTTGTATTGCTGTGTGCTTCTCTGTCAGTCAGGCTGCCTCCCCACAAATCTAAATCCTCTCTATATAGATGTGTATTGGCTCCCTAAGTATTCATATATTTTATACAAGTATTCAAGATGAACAGCCCCTACTGCCTTTTAGCTATCTCTTTGCCAAGCTGAAGCAGGATACAGACCCTTGAATGGAGATTCTGCTTCTGTTCCTGGAAAAAGTTCTTGTTGCAGAGGAGTTGGGTTTCTCAGTCACACTTGGTGCGGCCAGGCACTCCACAGTGTGGGTTTTGGAGCCTATGATCCAGTTGAAATTTATCCTGTGTTCAACCTTTACAAGGGAGTTTGGTTGAATAAAATATTTTTCTCTCTTCTTTCTAGTTCCTTCAATCTTCTCCCTCCTACTTGACACCATCTCAACGAAAGTTGTGTAAAACCAGAAACAAAAATAATACTGGCAAAGCAGGGGAAGAGCTCCTAAACAGTATGTCAGATAAAAGTCATCAACTGAAAAAAAATTGGTGTGATGTTGTAGTCTAGTGATAAGGGGTTTTTGGCTAGGAGTAGGGAAGCTAAATTTTACTGCCTGGTAGTCAAGATATTTTTCTTTATTAGTTTTGTTAGCCAGTATAATTGAGAAAATGAAGTTAAAGCTCATGTATGTGGGTCAGTTCTGCTTAACAATTGTGAACTTGTTGCCCAATTTCAACCAAATTTGACAAGTAAAAATATCAGGGCTAATGTGGCCTGATCATTTGGTGGAGTGGGGTGGTTTGTGTGAGGGGGTTTTTGTTTGAAGTTTGTGGTTCGGTTTTTTTCTGGTTTGGTTTCTTTTTTTTTTTGGTGTTTGCTTTTTGGATATATCTTGTTTGTTTGTTTTGTTTTTTTAATGGAACCAATCACTAACCAAAATTGTAGAGGACAGGAGTGGATGCTTACCTGGAGAGAAAAGCTGGGGGTTGAACTCAGCTCTGAGGTTATACACCAGAGAATCTACATTTCTCAAACTCAGACTCTTCTGTGTCCCAAGGCAGTTTCTCTGAAAGTGAAAGAGGTTGGTTAGAGTAAGGATTCAGGCTAGCAATGGTATTAAATGGATTTAAGTTGTAAAGATTATACTTTGTGCCACCCTTTGATTTATTCTTATAATTGCAGTTCTTCTAGTCTCTGCATGTTCCATGTCCTTATATTGTACTTTTCCATCTGGTGTTTGATGTATCTGCACCACATGCTTCAGGTACCTTCATGCTTTCTGTAACATCTTTGTTGATAACTCCTTGATTTGGCTGTTTGCTGTTATCATGAAAATCCACTCTTAATTTAAGGGTAGGGCACTTCACAGTCCTTGAGACAGCAGCGCTGTAAAACTTTTTTTTCTTGGGGGAGGGGTACTCTAATACTCTCTTCTTTGTCGTACCTCATAAAACACCTTCTGAAATTAATTTCAAGGCATTTGAACGAGGTGCAATAACACTTAATTCACATTTTCTCTAGATTGTCCTGTAGTCAGTAATCAGGGGCACTTGTGATGACTCCTGTGTAAGACAGAAAGTGCTTACTCAGATGATTTGCACAGGGGAACCTGACTTTGTTAATTACAGCACTAATGCAGTCAAATTATTTCAATGACAAAAGAGGAGGGAGACAGAAGAGGATTTTATAACAAAGCAGCTCATGAATTTAGGAGATCTTTACGCTCTGTAGGATCAATGTCAACTTGGCTTATGGACTGGGACTGAAATGTCCAGAGCTGGACATTTGAGTTGACAGAGTTTGAGCAGGGTTGTAACTCCTCAGCTCTGCTCCCTGTACACCTCTGCTAGGAGATCATGTTCCCTCAGTGGACTGCACTGGTCGCCTTTCTGTCCCGCATCCTGTTATCAGCCATGTATCAGGACTGTTCAAATGCTTGGATAGCGTTTAACCTCAGCTGAGCTGCCTTGCTGTCTTCCTGGGTTATGGAACATAACCATGTAAATGGCCAATTTCTCAGCTTAGCTGACAAAATAGCTGAAGTCTACAGTTTTCTGCAAATTAAAGTTAAAAAACACATTTATATTAAAAATTAACCCCTAAAATGTCTCTTATCAGTTAATGAAGCATAAACTTTCAAATTCAAAGACGTATTAAAGTGCGGTTTTCTGAGACAATTCTTGAAGCATCAGAACAATTAATGTCTTCAGATAAAATGGTGTAGTATGAAATGAATGAGTTGTTTGTTCCTGATTTGGGTAGTAGTGACACTCTTTAAAGTCAGTTTAACAAAAATAAAAACTGATTTTTTTTTTTCCCTCCTCCTGATTAGTTTGTTTGGTTCTGGGAGTCAGGAAGGAAAATTTTAGCCTTGTCACTCAGCAGACATCTAGGCTTGCAATGATGGCCTCAATTTCTTAGTCGAGGCTCCTTTACCACTCATGTGCTGCCCTGAAAGAGCTCAAGGTTACTTGAAACACTGTTTAGAGAAAAGATCAGTAAGGGGTGAGGTCTGGGAGTTAGGAGCACTGCAGACTTCATGCAGTGAATTTACAAGTTTGATCTCTGTAGAAGGAAAATGGCAGGTGACCTGTCTCCATTGACTTCAGAGCATATCTAGAGAGATGAAGAGGTTAACCTGCCTGGTGAATATAATTGCTTAGAGTTGAGATGTGTGAACACTGCCCTCAGTATATTGAGTGTGACAGGCTGATTCATGATGTAAGGACTTTTTCCCCCATGGCTTTACACACTACTCTTCAGAAAGCAGGCTCTGAAAAGGTCCCTAATAGAACTTGCTTTGCTGACTTACACTGCCCTGTTTCGCTCTGCTCTTGGGCTTGTTGAGGTGTCGTTGCTGGCATGGCTCACTGAGGATGCAGCAAGCTCTGCTGCTGGAAATGAAAGGGGTTTTGTGAGCACTTGCACTCTCTTTCTGGCGTGCTGCCTCCATTTGAGAACCAGCAAAGCAGGGACATCCTCCCCAGCAGCTCGGATCTAAATCCCAGATATGGAGATTGATTTCTGGAACAGCCTGTGCTGTGTATAAATCCTGGATCAAACAGGCTAATCACTGTTAATCACTGCTAATCAGTATGATGGGGCCTGTAGACCTTTGCAGCCCTGTTTACTGGCTAAGGGGGACAAACTGCCAGTAGGTGCTAAATCATTAACAGTTGCTGTTCAATTTAAGTAGCTGATGGTGTTGAATTTAAGTGACTAGTGCTGCTGTCATACACTGCCAAGGAATGAAATTTTCCAGAGTTACAGCATCACTGTGCTTTTTCCCAGCATGGCTATGACTCAGGCTGAAGAAACATTAATCTGCCTTAGCACATGAGAGAACTCGTTTGAGGAACTCATTCCAAATAACCTGCTGAGTGCTGTATTGTGGATTTTTAAAAATTATTATTTAATTGTTTTTTCATAACTCCATCATAGGTTATGCTACTGCGATCTGCTACTTACAATCTAGCATTTATATTTGACTCTTTGAGTAAAAGCAAAGCTAACACTGGATCTCAAACCTCATTATATGTCCTTGGTGTTTACCATGTGGTTTACTCTTGGATGGCTGTGGAATTTGGAAAGCTTTCTGGTAGGCTACTGTGACTTTCATGCTCTTATTCACAATACATAGGTTTGATTGTCTTTTTTTTTCTTTTTAATTTACAAATTGCACTTCAACATAGCAAGGAAATGTGGCAGGTTGCACAGTTGGAGAGAATTATGACCCCTTTCTGGTAGTTAATGTACCCTGAGCTTTTGGCTTTGGTGCCTCGTAATGCCACATGAGGCATGTAGTAACTGCCCAGAAACACATTTGTTAGCTGTCATGTCACTGCTTAATTATATCTTACTTCTGTTTCAGTGCATCATGCATAAGTCTGCTAAATGTTCTATGTAAATCCAAACCTGATTTATTGTCTTAAAAGTACCTTAGAGAATACCAGTGGAATAAAAGAGCTCCCTTTAATGTGCTTTCCTATCTGCAGAGCTCCCATTTAGTGTAACTCTGTTAATCTTTGAATCGGTAAACAATATTGCATGCAGTGTGTAGCTTTAATTTAAGCAGATTACTTACTTATGTGCTTGCCCTCAGGTGTGCTGTGAAAATGAAGTTTTCTTTCTTTACTGGATCATATCGAGTTAAAAATACAGGGTGTGTGTTGTTGGATCCTCCACCAATATAATTCAGGGCAGTTTCAAAGCCATGATGGTACTGTTGATTTATACCAGCTAGTGTTCAGATTTTGATGCTACTGGTAATGGGAAACTACTAAAAACCTATTTCAAGGCTGCAGCTTTCTCTCTGTAAGTCTCTGTACTATGGGAATGGGGAACGAGGGAGGGTGTAGTTGTTGCATAGGGAAGTGAGGTCTTGCTGGTGTGTGCTGGGGCTGTCGCTTGCTACATTCTTCTCAATTTTATTTTTCTCAGTTGGTGCCAGCAGCTTCAAGATGCCATAAGGGCTTTTGTACTGAAATGGGATTTACTGAGTGTGTGTGAAGCTGGAGTCTGAGCATTTGGCAACTGCTGAACTGTTGCTCTCTTCACAAATGGACTAAGGGCAAAGTGGTATCTACAGTAACATTTGGGGTGTGACTTTCTCCTCTTTCTATGATGTGAAAAAAAAGGTTTTCCTATTGTTTTCCAGTGAAGATCGTGTAGTTTTCCAGTGCCTATCCCAAAACATGTAGGGCCACTGGATGAAGGCATCAGCCTTTTTCTGTCTGAAGGCTATTTTAAGCCTCATGAAGGGTTTTGGAGTGAGTCTACTGTATATAACCTGTTAATATAGATGGTTTCCTTGTGTTATTGCCAGCTGAAGCCTCTCTCTTCTTACCTTCCTGCTTGTCTGATCTAACACATGTAAATGGATGTTAGGCCTGGAACTTCCTAAAGACCTGAAAGAAACTTCTTAAGGGGGAAAAAAAACTAGCAAGAACCTCATAAATTTCTTGGTAAAGGGAGACAATTAATAAATCTGAGGACCAGCAAAAATTGTGGAAGTAGATTTTAGTGAAAATTATAATCTACAAATTTCCTGGTTACTGTTCTGATAAGAAAATACTTAGGAAATTGGGGGGGCGGGGGTGAGGGAAGGCAGGGGAGAAACAGCAGAATAGAGAATTAATTTACTGAATTAATTGTAGCATAAACAAATATCAGAAAAGTTGTAGAGGTTGTGTTTTGTGCTCATGGAGGCATTAGTATCTTACTAAGTAGCAAATCTAGTACAAACAGGTGAGACTACTTCCCTTCCTGCCTTTGCTACTCTCTAAGTGTCAATATATCCTTTAAGTTTGGGGTTTTTTTAAGCAGACTAGAAAAGATCAAGCACTAAAGAGAAAATGTCATGCCATTTTTGGTTTGTAGATTCAAGCACAGGCTTTCTGATAACTTTAATGGCTCCATGAAACTCAAAACATGTGAGATGCTCTTTATAAAGAAGTCAGCTGGAAAGGGGCTTGTGTATCCTTGTGAAAGTAGTTAGCCACAAAAACTTACTTGGGTTAGTGTGGAAGAAAGAAGGAGTTGGTTGTTCCTGCTGGAGTGGCATTGCTGAGCAAGGATGAGTGTAGGTTCCACCTGGAAGCTAGGTGGTATGAGTGCACACCCTTAAAGAGGATAATATTATCCCTTTCACAGTTGGAAAGTGAAGTTAGCAGTAAGATTCAGTGATAACACAGGCACAGGCTCCTCCCAAGAAGTTAATTCCTTTGACCACAAATGAAACCTTGCTTCTGTTGAAATCAATAGATGTTTTACAATAGCTTGGTTGAGCCAGAATTTTATCCTACATCTCTTATGGCTATCAACAGGCCTAATAGGAGCTAATGAAAATAACAGAGGTTGGAAATGAGCTTTTAAATAACTGCTTTGAATGGGAGACGACTGTGGAAAAGTCAGACACTGCAGTTGCTTACAATTAAGTTTGAAAACTTAAGATTATGATTGCACAGGCTCTTTTTAAATGTCTTTAAAATGCTTTTATGCACATAACATTTAAGGTTATAAAGCTCCTTTTTCTTTTTTTTCTCCTTTTATTATGGTCGCTTACCACAGGCATTTCCCTTTTTATACTTCATAGTATAAAACTTGGTGCAGCTGCATTGTTGTTAACCTTAGCAAAAGATAAACCTGGGAAGATTTGCATAACTACAGTTGCTTATCTTTCTGCTGTTTTCTCACCATGCCCAGCAGGCATGGTTGGAATTCATCATTTACAGTGATTTTATATAATCCATGAAACTCAGAAATTTAACTGGGAAGGAAGTTGCTGAAGTCAGTTATTCTGTATTGTTTGCAACTGAGTTTCTCAAAGATAATACTTGCAAGACTATTTAATGAAGGTGCCTAAGTCTGTTTATATAAATACATGTGTATGAAAAAATCCAAGTGGTGCCCTTTATCTTGTTAGACTATCACATTCAATTTCAGCCTTTGCAGTAAGGAGTAAAACACTAATTATTAAAGGATAGACTGTCTCTGCAAATTAACTCCCTTTAAAATTTATAACAGCTGAGGGCTTACACAAAGGTCCTGGGGTCATAATCTTCAGGACTTTCAAAGCTGTTATGAATAGACACAGGTAATTGGGAAGAAGGAATTGAAAATGATTGTTGCAGTATGCCCACTAATGAAGTCAGCGGTGTCTGAGGCAGACCCTTGCAGCTGAATCCCATGTGCCTGAATTCTGTATAGGCACCCAGAGGTTCCAGGTGTTTTGGTGTAGCTTCAGTTTAGAGAGCAAAGATTTTTTCCTATGGGCTCATCAGGAATACATAGAACAAGGTAAACAGATTAAGGCTACAAAGCCTTTGGTATGCCATACTCTAGGTGTTTGAGCATCTTAAAATGAAGACCCTTGATTCACGTGTCTCAGATGATAAGTTCTACTAAATAGTTAGCACCATGTTGCCTAGGTACATTAACTCCTCTTAAGGCAGTAGAGTTATTTTAGTGGCAAAACAAAGTTTACTGGATTCAAAAAGACTGCTGCTGAGAGTAAATTATTGCCCATGAAATTAGAGAATGCCAGGACTTGATTTCATTATTAAAAATCATGACTTAAAAATATTCTTCTGAGATCAGCATTGAGAATGGAGATTGGATTAGTCCTTAAGCTAAATTCAGTCTCTGCAGTTTGAGGTAGCTGAGCATCTAGAACTAAGGTAAAATTTTAAACTGAGCTTACAAAAAATGATGATCCACCATTCTGCTTTTTGTTTATCTTTAACAGAAACTATCTTTTTGATTAAAGTCCAAATCCAGAAGACAACATTAGATGATTTTATTAACAGGTAAAACACATCCTGGGTTATTAAACATAACTGACTAGGCAGTGACAGATTTTTCTAATGGAGGTCCTAAATTTAGATTTCAGTGTCTGTATAAAAGAGGAGTTCAAGTTTTGCTGCAGACAGGATGCTTCAGTGAAGGAAGGAACATAGTAAGACAGACCGTGTTGTTCAGTAAGTCTCTTGTCCTAAAATCTGCAACCCCCATCAACCTCTGCTCAGTCTGTTTAGGGACAGCCAATTTAGACCTTTTCTGTCCATAAAGAAAAGGTTAAAGGAGCTTTATATTTCTAATTCACTTATATTTCTAGGTATTAGAGAGAGACAAAGAGTGTCTTTCACTGGTTATAGTTTCTACTTCTTGAAGAATTCTGCTGGGGGATCTTTTCTGGATGATTTTGACATAGTCTGTTGGAGCATTCACCATTAGCTATATAAATCTGAAGTCAAAGCTCAGATGGGGAAACACACAGTGAATTCAGTCATCTAAGGAAAGGGGACAAGATGGAGACTCTCTGATTGTCACTTGGGAGAGAGATAAATTGATCTTTAGGGCATGATCAGACCTTGGTGACTGCTGGAAGAGAATTAAACCAGACCACACAAATACGTTTTTTTCTCTTCTTCTCTCACAGGGGGCAGATTGATTTATTTTTTTTTTATTTTATTTTTGTTTGGGTTTGTGTTTTTGTCTTGTGGAAGAGGAAAGAGAAGATGAATGGACATAATTGGCCGTAAAACTTACTTTACTTTGAAGATCTAAAATAAACTTATGAGCTATTTGGATCCTGTCTTGAGTTGGGATATTAACAAAACGCAAACGTCTCATGTACTCCACACAGGAACACCTTCAATGCTTGCTGCTTGAAGATCATATTGTTTATTGACTATCTCTATAGGAGCGTGTTGGATTTTTTTTAATTGGGAAAAAGTGTTTGACTGAGATATTTTTAGATTTAAGAAGCTTTCTAATCCCTTATCTCCTCAGCATGAGAGCAGAGGCAAAACTGCAACAGCTCAGCATTGTATCTGGGTTTTGATGGGCTGCTTTGTGATGTTAGAGTGTAAAGAAGTTTGCCAGGGAAGGACTGGACTAATCCTGTCCTGTGAGAGACCTTGGAAAAATAATTCTAGCCACGTGAGCAAATTTTAAATAAATGGGTACACTGGCCAGTCTCCGGATGTTGGATTAATTTTTATGCCTGTTTGATTCTTGTGTCATCTGAAAAATGTGTAGAGAATTATGATCCAAAGACAATTTTACCTTGACATAAATGATGGGGAATTCATATGGATAAGTAAACTCTTTGAAGGCATGATCTATAATTATTAAATCAAGCTTTTATATGAATAGAAGATTTTGTGAGGCTGCACTTGCAACTCACAACCTTGGTATTCAGGAAGTCTGTGGGGAAGAAAGAGTTGATAACACGTTTGTGAACATTCATTTGGGTCTGATGTGGCTTGTCCATTTAGTCAGTCTCATTTATGACTTCTCACTTGCCCCATGTAGAGTATGCAGGTAAACAGAATTTTTGCTGGTGTTTAGACAGGCTGTTCTCTCATGGGTGTTTCAGGAATTCTTCTAAACACACGCATAGATGTGGTAATATCAGAACAGAAACTTTGTCACTGGTGTTGTTCCTTCTTGTCTAAATTGCTGTTTCCCTTCAGTAATAAAAAAATTAAGTATTTTTGATAGACAGCAAATCATTGGAATGAACCTGCCTACAAAAACAAAGGTTCATTATTATTCATGTAGGGAGAGGTTCTGGATAAAGGAGATGTTTACAGAGATCAGAATGAGTTTGCAAAAGATAGCAGGGGAGACTTGCTCCTTTTCCGAGTGCAGAATCTTGGTTGTGCAAGAATTTACTTTATGACCCAATTGCCTATTCAATTATATCTTGGATAAATTTGCTTTACAGTCTCATGCCCAAAATCTTTAATTGCTTTAAGTGATAGAAATGGGATCGGTTACTGCAGCTCAGGTTTCTGGATGTTAGCAATTGCTAATGTAGGAAGGTTGCTCTACCTATGCTGCACACTTCTACAGATGATTTAAATACTTTCTTTTTGAAATATTCATGTTGCTGTTGCAATGTGTAGTGTTTCTTCTTTTTTTACCAATTCCAAATCATATATTCCAAATCAATGATGCTTTCTCTAATTTCTGTCCATAAACAAAACTTTCTCAATATACAATAAATTATTTGTGTTGTATCCAGTATGATTTTTGTAATTGAATGTAATGGATAATATGGAAGAAGTAGTGAAATGTAATCAAGTCCATTACATACAAAAAAATCAGACATAACACATTGAAAGTTAGGCATCTGATTTAAATAAGTGCATGACATTGCCTATAGTCTTTGGAGAGCAATTGGTCCACTTGGAAACTGATTTGTTGATCTGCTGCTAGTCTCTGACAGTGAAGGATATCCACATAAGGACTGTTGAAGTGAAATACATTTTCAGAAGCATATTTCCTAATTACACTTTAAGCATAGAATCATAGAATGGTTTGAGTTGGAAAGAATCTTCAAAGAGCATCTATCTAGTCCAACCTCCCCGGTCAATGGCGTTCTATAGTCTGTGCTCAGTCAATGTTTTTCATACTCCATTACACCTGATTCTCTTTTCTTTCCCTTTGGGATGGAAATTTGATGGCCAGCTGGAGTGTTACTGGAGACTTTACTCATCTTATTTTGCTATGACTGACACAAACAGTCTTCCAATGTACTTTGGAGCTCCAGTGACTGTGTTGATTTATATCAGCTGCAAATCTGGCCCAGCAGCTGTGACCCAATAATGGATAAATTCTAGAAGCTCAACTAATGCAAATAAACAGATTTTTTTAATATATATTTCTATTTGAAGGGTGGTCTGTGGAGTCATTCTTTGAGTGATAATCATATTCGTGTTGTTCATATGATATACTATGGCTGGGGCTGCAATGCATCATGAAAAACGCATTGTGTTGGATACAAATACAATCTGCAGTTGAATAGGACTCTCTTTCACTGTTGTCTATCAAAATTTCTATTACAGGCTCAGTCATTCATTAGCAAAAATAAAAGCACACATTCCGAGTTCTGTGCAGGACCATCTATTATGTCAGTCTTGTGAAGAGGTACTGGCATTGATTTTTTTTTTTAAACTGGACACCAGATTTATTTTATTTTATTTATTCTTAATTTTCCAAGGGCTATTTTTATTCTTTTTAAAGTAGAATCAAGCATCTTGTTTCATCTTTCAGTGGTAAGTCCATGACACAGGATATAGAATTACTTGTGTATACAGGAACAAAGTTGTACTCAAATGCAGCATTTTGAAATCTTCTTCCTTAAACTCTACTCCTGAATTAACACCTCTTGAGAGAATTGGTAAGACTTTTGAACTATGTCCAAATAATGGAGAAATCTGGATAGAAGAGTTCTTCAATCCCTCAGAGAACTGCAACTCTACTTTTCTTGGGTAAAATGTCCCTTTCTACCTGTAGCTAGTTTTGGCAGACAGGGATGTTTTAAGACATCCTAGAAAAAGAGAAATTTTTTTTGTACAGTTGGAATGTATTTCTAGAGATATCGACTGCTATTATAAATTATTTTTTATTATTATATTATAAATTACTAGTAACATTGTAGTAGATCGTCTGGATCATCATTTAGGGAAAACGTAATCTAGACTTTTATTGACAAAGACTGGTTAACACTTCCTAAATAAGTGAAACATTGCTCCCTAAAAGCATGGAGCAAGAATGAAACATCCAACCATAGTGAAGACACGGATGGAAAAGAAAACGTTACACTGCCTGATTTTTCTGCTGTCTTACATATTTACTAAGCTTTTTTGATAAGCATGCATCTGTCCCGGGTTCCTGCAGAAGTATTATGCTTAGAGATATTCAGCATGACCATGCTGATACTCACAGCCTCTTTACTTCAAAGTTAGGTAGGGGGCTGACTAGAAAAACACTCACTTCTTTGAAGGTAAAAACTCTCAGAACTTTAGAAACATGTTTGCATGAGGGAGTGAAAATAAACTTGTCTGGTTTTGCTCATCAAAGCCTTTGAGGGGTTTCTTTCTCCATTTTGCAAAAGGCTGTTTTTTGGAAAAGACCAGTTTTCAGAGTATTTGTGGGAGATCTGGAAAACTCCGTTTGATTTAGATTTGGAATGTGAAATTTAGTCTCTTCTGTAAGCAGCATTCCTGGATTTGGCAGAAATGTGTCCCTGTCTCTGAAACAAAAACTGAAAGTTCTGAAATGTGGTTGGGAAGGAATTTTTGCCTATCTAAGCGTTAAGAAGAAAAATTAATATTGTAAGAGCTGTACCACACATCTCCATTATTGTTCAAGCAATTTGCAAGGTAGACTGATAGGCATGAAGGTGGACTTTTCCTTTTTGTTAAAATTCACAGGTATTCAATCCAGAATTTTAGTCTTACTGAAGTAACGTATTTTGACGGATGAAGTTCTTTTCTTTTTTAATTATTATTTTTTTAAAAAACTCTCTGACCATCAATTTGAAAAACTGGGGAGAATGGGCTAGAAAAAGTTCAGACATAAAAACAATTCACAGGCGGATAGTCTGAGATGAAAAAAATAGGTTAATATGAAAATAAGTTTCCTAGGGTTTAGTTCTGTCCCTATTAGAAATGACAATGCACTATTATGAATAGAATGGCTTGCCACATGAATATTGTATTCCAGGCTCTGCTAGAAGCCTTTTAATACTGCATTAAAAGGAATGTGTGGGGAATCTAAATGAGCTATACAAATCTCTATTTCACATGCTTGACCCTAATGTCACACAACACGATAGGAAGACCAAATCTGTATGCTTACTAGCTGTTAGCAATACCATTGCTTGTATTTGTGTCTGTATATAGCTTGGTGAGTCTTACTGTTTGTTTATGATCCCTGCTTTGCACTGCTGTCATATAACTCTTCCCATCAATAATAATCACAAACATGTTTACTTAGAAGAAATATGGGGAATGAATTTGCTTAACTCCAACCTAAGGGAACCCTCATAAATACGCACCTGTGAGGGAAATAATGAACCTGCTGATAACAATATGTATTTTTTGCTAACCACTATTAAATGTTTAATGGTATGCTTTATGAAACAAAGTGAGGAAACACAAGTTCATGGTAATTCTTATTTGACAGTGACTATGCTAATGTATACCCTGTATTCTTTTTTTCCTAAATACCTTCTTATAGATAATGAGCCAAAACTTAATTTAGTACAGTAAGTATAGATTATTTTGCTTATTATGTAGCATAATTTAGACAAGATTTGTGGTCAGCCAAGCACCTTACTCTCCCATTTTCTTGCTCTTGCAATGCAGCTGGGGACAAACAATCAATTACACTTCATTAATCCTTTTAATGTCTGTTGTCTGCAATATTTGGTCTTTACTTTGCGGTTGCAATTAATATTTAACTTCCATTATGCAAAGACCACTCATCTGTATTAAATTCTATTTGCTAGGCTTCAGTGTCAAAGTGCTGCTGGGACTGCATTTGGAACCCAATATCTCCTCTTATGCTAATGTTTAGGCAAATCTGTGAATTACAGTTTCTTATTCCTTCATCAATGTAATTGATAGAGATGGAGAATAAGAAATATCATTTCTCTCTGTTCACCTCCTTCATAAACCATTACCTGTTACAACTTGATTTCCCATTTCGTGTCAAATTTCTATTCAGCTTACTGTTTTTCATTGATACAAATTGACTACAGGCAGGAGTTTTTTTTTATATATGCTTAGTTGTAACTATTTGAAGTATAGTAGTTCTAAACCTCAATGAAATTTTGATGGCATGTATTGACAAACTATTTGGGTTCTGTCTTAATATATATTAATGACAATACTTGGAGTTCTTAATTTTGATTCTGAGCATACTGGGGATATGAACTCTCCAGTTGCATGTTGAATACCAGACTCAATTAAGTATAGTACTGCCTAGTCCAGGATCTTTTCTTGGTTAGCAGGAACTCCACCTGATACTACTGCTCAAACAACATTGTTTCCTGTGCTGGATGTGCACCACTGAAACATCCCAGCAGTCATTAAGTTTCTTTCTGTTCATTTTGAGAGAGTACTAGATCAATGGTGGTTTCAGCTCCGTGAGAATTTATATTAAATTCTTTTACTCAGTCACTCATGGACTAGTTATCTACAGAGTTTATGAATAGTACTAATATAGCTGAGCAAAGAGTTTTAAAATTTATTTTCACTCTTTTCCCTCGAAATGAAACACAGATTCTGGATGAATGAAGAAAATTCTCTTTTAAACTACCTAAGTTTTGCCAAAGTGCTTTAATCTTAAGTCCAATGTTTTCCAAATTACTTAGTTGACGTTCTCATAACTGTCTTATAGTTCAGCTCTAGTCCTGTTCTAGTTTTGAAACCAAACAGTAAGACTGCTGGGAAGTCTGAACTGGACGTGCCTGTGTTGGTTTGCATGAAACACCACCTTAGGGTGAAAACAAAACTTTCAACTTTGCAGAAGTTATACAGAAAAAATATCCTTGTATTCTCTTTACTATTTGTTACTTGGATCGTGTTTTTCTCCTGGAGGTGTATGATTTTCAAGAAAAAACGGGGTTTTTCTATACCAGGAAAAATGGGAATCTGAATGGATCTGGAAATCACTAGATGGCATGGTAATATGGTTCTGCCTCAGCAGAGAAAAATATGGAACAAAGGTAGAGATTATAAAAAAAATACATAAACAAATGCCTCAAGGAGAGATCTCTGGACACTTTGGAGAAAAAGTCCTGGAACCTGATTCTAATGAGGTCAGGAGCAGCTTCAATGATGCAGTGTGAAATCTCAGAAAGATTAGAAAAAGGACCAAGAAATTTGAGAGTAGCCTTTCATTTTTGGGAAGCTGTCTGGGAGCAGAAAGAAGAGAGGTTTTGTTGTACAGAATAGACAGGGAATAAAATTCCTTTTAGGTGTCTGAAGTGCTATTGTCAAAAATACAGAGATCAACTGGG
>VZRW01001255.1:6236-18714 GCA_013398125.1 Aegotheles bennettii | reverse complement strand
CCCCGCGGGTGCGGCTGGGCTGGTCCCTGCCCTCTCGGGCGCCGCGGGGCCGGGGCCGAGGCCAAGGCCGTGCCTTTCTTCCCTAGCCCAGGTGGGGAAGACATCGCTGATCATGGCTCTGGTGGGCGAGGAGTTCCCTGAGGAGGTGAGCGGGGACCCCGCTGGATGCCAGGTGTCCGGGGGGGCTCTGCCCCAGGCAGCGTTGCCCTGGGGGTGCCCCGGGGGTACTGGGGCTCTCTGTGGCCACTGGTGCAGCGGGCGTGGGGCCCAGCCTTGCCCTCTGTGGCAGGGCCCTTTGCCCCCCAGCTGTGGCCCTGCTGTGGTGGCAGTGGCACAGAGCCCTTGGCAGGGGCACAGAGCCCTTGGCAGGGGCCAGGCTGTGTCCTCTGCCCTTCTGCACCTGTCTGAAGCCAGGTGTGGTGCTGACCACCTGTGAGGAGCAGCCCCCAGCCTGCCCAGGCCCCTTGGAGCCTCCAGCTCAGTGGCTGGCTGTGCTGTGCCGTGGCATGTCGGATGGGAGAATGGGATCAGTCGGGCCATCAGCAGCTTCTCCCACTGCCCAGGAGCAGGTGGTGCCCTCTGTGCTTTTTTTGCACTGGGAAGCACCAGCTCTGGGAGCTCAGGGCAGGACCAGCTCCACGCATCTTCCCATGCTCCTGCAGCAGAGCCCAGCCAAGCAGCTTTGTGCTTCCCCGGCTGCTGGGAGGTCGGGCAGGGAGCTGGGGAGTGCCAAGGGCTTATCTACAGCGGGGGCAGCAGCACTGGCTCATCCCAAAGCTGCTTCTCCATCGGGAGCAGCGGCTCAGGGAGGGCTCAGGGACAGTGGCTGTGCGAGGGCTGAGCCACAGCCGCTGGGCTGAGAGCCACCTGTGGCCTGGAGCTCATCCCACCCTGGCAGTGGCCACGTGGGGATCTGGAGTCCCTTGTCACCCATCCTCTCAGTGGTGCTCGGCACAGCTGGCTGGACCAGGCTCTGCTGGCTTTGCAGGTGCCTCCTCGTGCGGAGGAGATCACGATCCCGGCCGATGTCACCCCCGAGAAGGTCCCCACGCACATAGTGGACTACTCAGGTAGGGCCCCATTCCACCTCTCTTCTACCCAGCCGGGGCAGTGGGGAGGGATCCCCGCTGCTGTGGCAGTTGGTGACAGCTCTCTCCCCTCCCAGAGTCGGAGCAGACAGAGGATGAGCTGCAGGAGGAGATTGCGAAGGTGAGCGAGGCTGGGCGGGGGTGTTGGGGTACAGGAGCCCGTGGTGCCTGGCAGCCCGTGGTGGCCCGTGGCTGCTCGCTGTCCCCATTCCCTGCCCGGTTGGTTATCTGTGGGTTAACGCTATTGGTTTGTTTAAAAGTTTGTTAAATCATTCTCCGTCCTGTAAACTGCTGTCTAGGGCTTGTCCTGGCCCCCCGAGAGCCTCCAGGAGCCTCCAGGAGCAGAGCGGTGGGGGCAGCTCGCTGCCCAGTGGGAGGGGGAGGTGGTGGTGGTGAAGTGCTCCAAGCCTCAGGGTGTTCCTGATGGACTTGGAAGAGGGGAGAAGCAGTCACTGAGCTTAGATGAGATCCCCCTGCTCCCTCCGTTAGGGCCCTGGTGGAACATGGGGGGGATGGTTGGGGAGGGACGGGGGCTCCCACGTCCCTTGGAGCAGCCCAGGGGGAATAACCCAGCCAGCTGGGGTGGGACCTGCTGCTCTTCTCTGCCATGGGGTTAACTTCATCTCTGCACAGAGGAGGACCTCTTGATTACAGATAATAAACCCATCTCTCCCCTGTGTATCTGGCATGAGCAAAGCTGGCTAGTGTCTCCCCCTCAGTGGCTAGTGGCCAAGGAGGTGGACACGGGGGTCCTGCTCCCTCCACCCAGACAGCAAGAGTATACAGAGGCTTAAAACGGCTCTGGGAAATCCTGCCTAAACCCTTGTGTGTCCTCGGGATTAGCGCTAAACTCTCTCCTGAAAGGACCAGTGATCCCTCCTGTCTGCTCCACACAAAGCGTCGGTGTCAGCGCTGTCTGCGCGGGGACGGGAGGGGACGGGAGGGGAAGGGGCAGTGGCTGCAGGGCATGGGCAGAGCCATCCTGGGGGGCGGTGTGGGACTGGGTGGGACCCTCGCTCACCACCCTTTGCTGCTTCTCTTGTAGGCCAACGTGGTCTGCGTGGTGTACGATGTCACCAAGGAGGCCACCATTGACAAGGTAACGGCTCCTTCCGCGCCGCCCGGGCTCGTTCAGTGTGGGTGGGTGCTGATGCCCCCCAGCCCTGCGGGGAGTTGGGTGTTCAAGACACCTGCAGGCAGAGGTGGGCTGAGCACAGCCCAAGCTTGTTCCCTCCTCATGTGCTGAGGGGCAACAGGCTTGTGGCATCCTTCGGATGGCATCCAGCATCCCTGGGGCGGTGCTGCCTGCTGGTATGGGGGAACGCTGGGAGCAGATGGCTGCTGGGGGCTGTGCCGGGGGCCGCCTCTCCCTCCCCAGGCCATGCTGATGGGCCTGTCCCTCTGCTTGCCTTTCAGATTCGCACCAAGTGGATCCCCATGGTGAACGGGGGAGCTGAAAAGGGCTCCAGGTACCATCCGTGGATGCGGAACTGGGGGGCTTTGGAAGCTGTGGGGCACCCAGCGAGATCAAACCAGCTTCGTGGCTTGTGGCCAGACCACTTGTGGCAGAAGAACACGGGGGCTTTTCTCCCTCACGGATCTCGCTGAAGGCCACGGGAGAGGGTCCTTTCCCCCCTCAGCCCCTCCCTCAGCCAGGCAGGGGGAAGGGGCTGCCAGGGGAGTCCGGGAGCATGAAGCCACAATCTGTGCATGGGTCGCTCGGGCAGAAGGCTGCTGCGCAGGATTAAAGGCTTCTGAACATATTGATGCTGGGTGAAAGCATAAGCAGGATCAGGCAGTCTGTTTCTCCAGATGGATGCTCCCGGCTGTGGGAGGCAGGAAAGCTGCTGTGGACCTTGGGGAGGAGGGTGGGGGCTGCTGCCCAGGAGCACGCAGGGCTGGGACAGCGCTGGGACCCGAGGAGGAGAGGCCTCGCTCCTGCTCGCTGACACTTGGTCTTTCTGCCTCAGGATCCCCATTATTTTAGTGGGGAACAAGTCCGACCTGCAGATGGGGAGCTCCATGGAAGTCATCCTGCCCATCATGAACCAGTTCTCAGAGATCGAGACCTGCGTGGAGGTGAGGGAAGAGGAGGGTTTCTGCAGAGCCTCCTGAGGGGCAGGAGCGCTGGTCTGGTGTGAGTCAGGGCTTCTTCGTGCTTGTGGAGCAGCCCTGTCTGCGTCCTGTGGGTCTCTCCTTTAGGCTTTCTGCCCTTTGCCTTCCTCGCAGGGAGGAGGTTCCAGTGTGTGCCCACCCCAGCTCTAACTGTAACTTGTGTTGGAGCACAGCCCCATTGACTTTGGGTCTGTGGGACGGGCGCAGCAAAGCCGGAGCATGAGCAGGAGGTTTCCCTTTTGCTTTTTCCTGATGGTGAACAGAAGCTGCTCTGCGCTTTGGTGCTCAACTTGCCTGGCTCAGGGAGCTCGTGTTGTCCTGCTGCCTCTTGGCGCCAGTCTGTCCCCATTCAAAGGGCTCTCTCTTCCTTTGAATCCCCAGTGCTCTGCCAAGAACCTCAAGAACATCTCTGAACTCTTCTACTATGCCCAGAAAGCTGTGCTGCACCCCACTGCCCCGCTCTACGACCCAGAGGAGAAGCAGGTAGGACACATGGCTCACAGCCACTGAGGAATCTCCTTCCCATCCCAGCACTCTGGACCAGTGCTGTGCGTTTGCCCCTGAGGAAGAGGGTGGAAAATTTGGGCTGAGGTTGCCAGAACAAGGGGGAAGCACCCATCTCCTGGACTCAGCACAGCCAGCTGAGCATATGCAGGCCAGGCAGATCTGCAAGGACCCGGGGCATGTCTGGGTAGAAGCCCTCATGCTTCCATGGTGGGAAAGGTCAAGGAGAAACCTTTGCCATGGGCTGTCCGGCTTCTGTCCCGCAGCTCCGAGGTGGCTGTGGTCCTGGCCTAGCTGGGCAGTGCAGGGAGGGAACCCCTCTGTGCGTGGGGTCTCAGGAGGAAGGGCCAGGCTGAAGGTTGTGCCCTGTTTTTGTCACTGTGGTTGGTCCCTTGCAGCTGAAACCTGCGTGTGCACGAGCGCTCACCCGGATTTTCAACATCTCGGACCAGGATAACAACCAGATCCTTAGCGACGAGGAACTCAACTACTTCCAGGTAGGGCTGGAGCTGTGGAGCTGAGATCTTCCCCAGTCCCTTGCAGGAAGCCCCTGGGGTCCCCTTTCCACCCCTCTCCTGACACAGCCATCCCCTGTGCATTTGGTTCTTCTGCTGTGGCACCGCTGCAGCACCACAGGGTGTGTCTTGGAGCACACAGAGATCCACAGGTCTTCATCCCTACTAATCCTGGGCCGAGTTTGCTCTGCAGTGGGAAAAGCAGGAGGCTCTGGAGATGTTGAGTCACACGTTGGGATGCTGAGGAGTGGGGTTTGGTGGGGGCCTGAGGCAGTACAATCCCTGAGCTGGGTGGGTTTTCCCTCCCAGAAATGCCGTCCCTGAGCTGGGGGAGAGGGCTGGGTGAGGCAGAGGGCTGGGCTCTGGGCTTTGCTGACCATGACCTTCTCTCTCTTGGGAGGTAGAAGTCCTGCTTTGGAAATCCTCTGGCTCCCCAGGCCCTGGAGGACGTGAAGATGGTTGTGTGGAAGAACACCACAGACGGGGTGCAGGACAACGGCCTGACACTGAACGGTAACAGCACGAGGCCCTGTGCCCCTTTCTAGCAAGGGATGGAGGCACCCATCTCAGCACCCTGCAAGGGGCCCTGTCCTGGGACTGACCCCCTGGCTCTCCTTCTGAACCTGATTAGTCCCTCTTTTCAAAGCCAGCCTGAGCCTCCTGTGGCTCCTAGACCTCCCTGGCCACGCAGCCTGTTTGCCCAGGAAAAGCGTGGTCCTGAGGAGTGGATCCCCGAGGCTGAGCGCTTGGTTGGCCCCGCCGTGTGTGAGCCTCCTGATCTGTCCCACAGGCTTCCTCTTCCTCAACACGCTCTTCATCCAGAGGGGCCGGCACGAGACCACCTGGACCATCCTTCGCCGCTTCGGCTACGACGATGAGTTGGAGCTGACGGATGACTACCTGTACCCGCAGTGCGTACCCTGCCTGGGGTGGGGTGGGATGTCCCCGTGGGGCACAACCAGGGCTGCCCAGCACCCTGCTGCACCCTGGGGCTTGCATGTGCCCTGAGCTCGCGGCTGGGTTCGTGCTCCTCATCTTCCCCTGCGGGTGGGAGCTGGCACACGGGGTTGGCAGCGAGTACAACGGGCCTTGGAGCTGCTGGCTCTGATGTGGGCACGCAGGGAGGTGGGGAATGAAGGCCCAGCCCTGGCTTCCCTCGACATCAGCAAGGAGCTTTTGAAGGCTGTTGTGCCTGAGCTGAGGTGGAATGGCTGTCAGGAGCAGCGAGCTGTCAGCCTCACCCTCCCGGCTGGCTCTGCAGCTGCTGGCTCGGCTCTGCTCCCTGCCATCCCGGGGCAGTGATCTGGCAGGAACGGAAAGGTTTGGTTGTGAGCTGCCTCGTCCTCTCCTCAGACAGCCAGCGGCTGGGAGAAGCACCCTGGGGGTAGTGCTGTGGCCTCCTGATGCCCCGTCTCCCTCGCTGCATGGTCTCCCTGGCTGCTGGAGCTGAAGAGAGGCCACTGTGCCGCCGGGAGGGCTTCTCCCTGAAGCATGGGGCTGTGCCAGGGAACAGCCAGGCCTGGAGATAGCCACTAGCTTTCAGCAGGGAGGGAGTGGGGAGGTGGGTCCTCTGGGTGAGATCTGTTTTGACCGAGGAGCTGCTCACACGCTGCCCTTTCTTCAGGGCGTGAGGAGTGGTGGTGGAGCTGCTCACTTGGGTCTCTCCCGGCAGGTTCCGCCTGCCCCCCGGCTGCTCCACGGAGCTCAACCACTTGGGCTACCAGTTCCTGCAGCGGCTCTTTGAGAAGCATGACAAGGTGGGCAGTGCTCGGAGGGGCTGCACGGGGAGGGGACATGCTCTGCCAGGCCTGCAGGCTCGGGTGCAGGTGCTCTCCTGCCCACCCTGCTGTCCCAGGGGCAGGCCTGGTGAAGGGCTTCCCTCATCGCTCTGGTGCAGCTCCCTGCGGGGGCTTTGGGAGCAGGAGGTGGTCACAGCGAGCTGTAGGTAGCCTGATGGCACATCAAGGGCATGGGGCTGTGGTCATTACCCTTGACCAGAGGGCAGCCAGTAAAGTTTGGGCCTTCAGGGGGTGGGTGAGGTAACATCAAAGCAGCGTAGCCCCTTGATGTGCTGCGGTGCAGCAGGTGGGGTGGCAGGGAAGCGGGCGCAGCCCTGCGGAGGGGGTGCCAGGCCATAGGAAACAGCTGCTCTGTGCCACGCTCAGGCTCTGGTGAGGGGGCGAGGAGGGGATGTGCTGGAGCTGTGTGCACCTGCTCGGATGAGTTATTTGGGTGTTGGAGGTGCAGCAGCTCTGTGGCCACGGGGAATGGCACTGCTGAGCCGGCACAGGTCCCTGTGTGCCAGCCCGAAGGTGCTACCACAGACTCTGGCCACACACAGAGCTTGGGCCAGGCTGGCCCAGTGTGGGCCTGGCTGCCCCCAGGGAAGCCAGGAACAGCATCTCGGGGCTGGGGGTGGGCATGGACATGTCCTGCCCCGCGGCAGGGCTGGTGCTGGTTCCAGCCGGAATCGCAGGGTGGAATTGGCCTGTCTCTGGTGCGGTGATGGAGTCCCCAGGGCACGGGCTCTCTGCACGCTCACACAGCTCTGGCCTTGCTGGAAATTGATTTCTGCCATTGAAAGCATCCCTGTGTCACTCTGCAACAGCGAGCAGGGTGGCTGCTGTGCCAGGGACCTCCCCGGGCCCCAGTGGCGCTCGGTGTGGCTGCAGAGAGCTGCTGGTGCGTGCACAGGCTGTGTCCTGCCCCAGCTGCTGACTCTTCTGTGTTCCTGCAGGACCAGGATGGAGCCCTCTGCCCCACAGAGCTGCAGAACTTCTTCAGCGTCTTCCCCTGCGTGCCCTGGGGCCCCAAGCTCTACAACACGGTATGCACCACTGATAAAGGCCTGCTTTCCCTGCATGGATTCCTCTGCCAGTGGACGTAAGCTCAGTCCCTTTCCCCTGCCTGTGGTCACCTTGCCTAGCCCTTGCTGACCTTGTTGCCCTCCCGCTGCTCCCTGTCTCCACAGGCTCGTGGCTTACCTGGACGTGCGGCACTGCCTGGAGTGCCTGGGCTACTTGGGCTACCCCATCCTCTCGGAGCAGGACTCCCAGACACAAGCCCTCACGGGTACGGCCATGCCCTCCCCTCCTGTCATGGTTCCTGTCCCTCCTCTCGCTCATCCCCCTCTCTCCTGCCAGTGACCCGGGAGAAGAGGATTGACCTGGAGAAAGGCCAGACCCAGAGAAACGTCTTCCTCTGCAAGGTGCTGGGAGCCAGGGGTGCAGGCAAGTCTGCCTTCCTGCAGGCCTTCCTCGGCAGGAGCCTGGCGGTGAGTGGCTGCTCCCCTCTCCCAGGGTGTCCTGGCAGAGCAGGAGGCAGAGCCGTGCGGCCCTTGGGCCATCTCCTGGTACCTCCTTGCCCGTGGCCAGGCCCTTGTGTCCCACCAAAGGGCTTCACACTCCGCTTGCTGTGGCTCTTTTGTCCTTAATTGTGCCTAAGGCAGCGGGAATGCTCCCTCTGCTTGTCCCGAGGATCTGGAGGGGCTGTGCCTCTCCCGGGCAGCTGCACCTCCCCGAGGTGGTGCTGGCTTTCCCCACTTGTCACAAGTGTCCCCGTGCCTGGTGGCAGTCACCAGCTGGCCCTGCCATGGCTGTCGCCCTGCGGGGTCTAGGGGTGGTGCAGGATGCTGTGCCTCTCCCGAGCACTGCTCTTGCTCCCACTGTCTGACGGGGTGTCCATTGGTGGCAGGAGCAGCGGGGGAGCCCGGGAGAGCCGTCCCTCTACGCCATCAACACGGTACAGGTGAACGGCCAGGAGAAGTACCTTATAGTAAGTGGGGAGAGGAGGGAGTTGTGGCAATGGGTGGGTGGCAGCAGGGCCAGGCTGTGTCCCCGGGGTCATGCTGGCACAGCTGGTGTGAGGAACAGCCTCTCTCCTCGAGACGGTGCGGTGCCACAGGTCCCTTCCCCTCTCCAGCTCTACGAGGTCAGCGCTGATGCGAAGTTCACGAAGCCGTCGGACGCTGCCTGCGACGTTGCCTGCTTCATCTACGACCCGAGGGCCCCACAGTCCTTCAGCTACTGTGCCACTGTTTATAAGGTACCTGCCAGGGGGCCTGCGGGACCTCCCCCTTTGCCCCTGCCCCCTTTTACCCCACACTGGGGTTTCTCCCCATCTCTGCAGCAACACTACATGGACAGCCAGATCCCCTGTGTCTTCGTGGCCTCCAAGACGGACCTGCCAGAGGCGAGCCAGCAGCCCGGGCTCTCCCCCACAGAGTTCTGCTACAAGCACTGCCTCCCACCACCCTTCCTCTTCTCCTGCCACGGCCAGGGCCCGCCCAGCACCGCTGTCTACACCAAGCTGGCCACTGCTGCCACCTTCCCGTGAGTGTCCTCCCCAGGGGGATGGGGCTGTGTCCCCGCCTGCCTCTGCCTGCGCTGCATTTGGGTTCTCTCTGGCTCTTGGTGTCATCTGCTCGTACAAGTAATTGAAACAAAAGAGCTGCTCCTTCCCCTGCCTGGAGAGGACGGAGGGGACTCGGCTCTCTCCTGTCTCTGGCAGATATATTAGCTAGATCCTGCCACAGGAGTGTTTATTTTGCAGCCTAAGATAAAACACGCCAAAGGGGAGCAGCCAGCCTGGTTTGCCAAGGCCTGCGGCGGGGGGTGGCAGCTATTTTCTCCCGATGAGGCAGATCAGACTGAAAAAGGGGTCAGTGAAGCGAGACCTGCATTCACACAGGCCCCCTGGGGCTTCCAACCCACCTGAATGGGGCTGGTACCGGGGCAGGGCAGCGACCAGGCTGTGAGGGGACATCTGGGATGGAGAACGTGTGTGTGTGGCACCACTCTGCTCGAGGGGGCCGAGGGCAGAGCCCTCCTGGGGAGAGCGTGTGGGTGTGCTGGGAGAGAGGATGGGATTACTAGTGAGTGGTTTTCCCTCTAGCTTCTTCTCAATAAACAACTTTATTTTTAGTGCTGACACTTTTTTCCCCCCTCTGCAGTATTAAAATTTAAATATTCTTAATATATCTTGGGGTACGTGGTATAAATAAATAACAGCGTAATGGAGAGCCAGGGATTGGCTCTTCTCCCTTCATTTAGTGGAGGATGAATAATGGATGGCTCGGTGAGGAGCAGGGCAGGGAATGTGTACACCAGGCAGGGCTGGACCCCTTCCCTCTGCGTCCCCGGCGCTGCCCGCGGCTCCGCCTGCCTCACTTCTGGGTCTTGGCGCACTCGGAGTTGTAAAAGCAGCCTGACCTAGAAAGGGAGGGAGGCACCTCCGTGCTCGTGCTAATTATTTAGGTGCCGGTGTGCTATTTCCAGAGCAGGGGAGGGTGAAGCCGCCTCCGTCCCACCGGCGGGGCCGGGAGCCATCGCTGGGCTCGGTGGTGGGCGATGCTGTGGCTGGTGGACCCGGGAGCCTCTCGCTGCCTTCGTGTCCCCCAGCCTGGGGCTGTGCCTGGCCACCTCTGTCCCGGTGGGGACTCTGGGGGGAGGTGCCCTGGGTGGTCGGGGCAGCCAGCTCCGTGCACCTCACTCACCAGCCGCTTGTGTCTCCTTCCTTGCAGGCACCTGAACGCCGTGGAGCTGGGAGCTGCGTCCTTCTGGCTGCGGGTGGCCCTGGGGGCCACGGTGACTGCGCTGGTAGGGGTCACGCTGTACCGCATGCTGGCCAAGAACAAATGAGCCTCGCTCTCCGCCCTGTCCCCCCTGTGCCACCAGCCTCCCCCTCCCCAGCGACGCCCTGGCGAGGGGCTCTGCCTCCAGCTGGTCCCTGCTGGGAAATCCTCCGTTCCCCCAGCCTGGATTGTAGGACCAGTGAAACCAGAGACTTCCCAGCACCAGCAGGATTGGTCCCCAGCACCGGCCAGCCTAACCCCGCCAGCCCTGGTGGCTTCTGCCCATCCATGATGGTGGGAACTGGGCAGCTCTGCCTCACCAGCAGCCGGAGGATCACCCCCATCTTCTGTTAATTTTTTTTAACGTTTGTTTTTAAGCTCCAGTGTGTTTCAGTGTCTGTTGGGTCAGGCACATCCCTTACCCAGAGGCCTGTGCTTCTGCCCTCGATTCTGGGGTGGGGGCGACACTCCCAGAGCCCCCAGGGCCTCCAGCAGTGGCGGAACTGCCAAAGGGGCTCATGTCTTCGTGCCCCCAGGGCTCAGCTCCAGCCCCCATCCCTGTTTCCTTCTACCAGCACTAGGAATGGCAGCCAGGGAGGGCCCGGTGCTTCCACCCCACAAACCCCCGTGTTTTGGGGTCACTCCTGGCCCTGGCTGGGGGGACACTGTGGCTGCAGCCCCCAGCCCTGGGCTGCAAGGGGAAGGGCCAATTCCTGGGCCCTGGCCCAGGCCCCTTCTCTCTTGTTTCTGCACAAAAACACCCAGTGTCCTGCAGCGTGCCAGGCTTGTGGCCCCTATGCCCTCCCTGCCTGGCCACCAGCCCTCATGGCCACCAGTGTTTGCAGGGCACCAGGAGCCCTGGGGAGGGGCACAAGGGTGCAGCCCTTTCCCCGCAGTGCCAAGGCTGAGCTGGTGCCAGGCCATGCCACGTGGCCCTTGTCCTGCTGTCCCCTTAGCAGGGTCCTGTCCCCAGGTGCGAGGCTCTGGGTGTTGCATCTCCTGGTACAACTGGAAGCTCATCCATCCCCTGTTCCCTGCCTGCACCCCAGCCAGCCTCAGCTGCCCAGTGAAGATCCGGAGTCCCACAGTGTCCCCATCTCCACGTCCCCAGATCACGGTGCCAGCCCGTGCTGACCCCCGCCCTCCGCTCACCCCGTGCTGGGGCTCTGGGGTGACACCAGCTCTCGGCTTCCAGAGCACACTCAGGGTTGGTTTGTTTGCTGGCACTCTCTCTGTTTTGTCTATTTAAACCTTTTCTCGTGGCCTGGAGCTGAAGGTGGGGGGGGGAGTAGTTGTGGGGCAGCAGCCAGTGGCTCACAGGGACAGTCCCGGCGTGGTGTCCCTGTCCTGAGGGACAGATGTGGGGTCCCTGCCTGGCCTGGGGCTGCTGTGTCAGTCACCCACTGCTGGCCTGTGGTTCATGGCATTGCCAGGGCCACATCCCTGGTGCTCCTCGTCCCCTCTCTGTGCCCATGGCACGTGGCTCTGCCCGCCAGGCTGGTGTTGGGGCTGTCCCCAGCTCTGGGCACCAGCCCCACACTGTTTTAGGTTTGTTCTCAACATGGAAATAAAATTTTTACACACCTTTGGCTTGTGCACCGTGTCCTGTGTCCCTCGGGGAGCAGCTCCGCTCGTGACCCAGGGCCACCCTTTGCTATGAGGAGACCCCAGGGGCGTGGGCTGCCCCCCTGTTTAGGGACAGTTACAGGGATTTAGGGCAGGAGCTAAAGCCCAGCCCTGGGGGACAAGGCTGAGGGCTGGCCTGGGGCTCCTTGGGGACATGGGTGTCCCCCTGCACACCCTGGGGGCTGTGACACCTCCCCTGCCACATTCCCCTGTGGCAGCTTTTCCCTGGGCCATTCTGATCCCTGCGGGCTGAGCCGCGGGCGCGGGGCACCGGGAATGTGGGTGCAGGTGGGGAAAAGGCTTTTTTTTTCTAGGGCTTCTGTTCCCCCATGTGCCAGGGGGTCCCTGCGGGCTGCCAGGGTGGGACAGGAGACCCTACAGCAAACCAGGACATGGGGCGGGGGGGGACACAGCGGTACCGGCACACCGGGCACGCGAGGCGATGCCAGGGAGGCTGGGACACACGTGGGGCTCCCCAGTGACCCAAACCAGGCTGGGCCCCACGGGAGCAGCACGGCCACGTGCTGGGGCTGCACTCACCGTGCTGGGCAGATCCCGCATGTGCCAGAGCTGTGGGACACAGAGCTGCCCCCGCACTCACCATGGGCCTGGGGACAGTGCCAGGGCATCCCGTTGCTGCTGTGCACGTTGTGCCAAGGGTGGCAGCATGAGGTGGTGGGTGCCAGCACCGGGGGCACCTGGGGGGATGTGCCCAGAGCTGCACTGGGCTGTGGGAGCCCGGGCAGAACGGAGGGAAGGTCTGCAGCACCGATGCTGGGATGCTGGGGCCATACTGGGATGCTGGTACCCATACAGGGATGTAGGTACCATACTGGGATGCTGGTACCCATACAGGGATGCAGGTGCCATACCAGGTTGCCGATACCTGTACTGGAATCCATGTACCCATACTGGAACACAGGTAATGTAAATGGAATGTGGGTTCCAGTACTGGGATGTGGATACTGTACTGGGATGCAGGCACCATACCAAGATGCAGGAACCACACTGGGATACAGGTCCTGGTACCCTACTGGGATGCAGGTATCCATACCGGG
>VZRW01001254.1:464781-550440 GCA_013398125.1 Aegotheles bennettii | reverse complement strand
CGGGGCTGCCCCGCGGTCCCGGCCCCGGGGGAGCCCCGCACCGCTCCCGCGCACACAGGGGTGCGGTTGGCACACGCGTGTCTGTATGTGCGTGCATGTGCTCCCCCCGCGTAGCCCCCCGCGGTCCAGCCTCCCCCCGCTCCCTCCTCGTTGCTGCTGGCGGGACCCAAACACCCCCCAAACGCAGCCTTCAGAGTGGCCCCGAATTCGGGGTTCATTTCCCCTTGGGTGCCTATTTGCCTCCTCGTTGCCTTTCTGTCCCCTGAACCGGGCAGGGGATGGATGCAGGTGGAGGAGGACAAAGTGGTGCTGGCTCTGCTCGGCTCGCAGGGGGACTTCCCTGTCTTGGACACAGGTAGGAACATCCCGGGGACCTGGGAAAACCTGGCAGCAACACTCACGTGTCCCCAGAACGCAGCCTCTTGGGACTCACAAAATAAAACCAAAATTGTCAGAAGAGTGGCTGGCGCCCAGTACAGCTTAGAGCTGCTTTACAAAGCAGGGAGACAGCAAAATTAATCAAATAAGTTAAAATACAGGCTCATTACTGGGTAAATTGGGCTGTGCGAGCAGAGGAACTCTGCTGCCTTTTGTGCAAGAGGGCTGCAAAGTTAGCTGAGATCTGGCTTGGAAAAAACCCAACGAAACATTTGACAGTTGTTCAATCAGGAATCATTTATCCTTCTGATTTTCATTTTGCAAATCCCCACTCTAAACAAATGGATCGGTGTCCCCAGTGCTTCCAGTGCTTCCCCCATGCCTGCTCCACAATCCCACACAGCCCTGGGTGTCCGGCAGCCATCCCTGTCCATCTCCACCAAAATGGTTAAAACTCATCCTCTACACAGCCAAATCCTTGTCCCTGGAGGAGGCTCCTGTACTGCCAGGCATAATAAATACACATGAACAAAAAGCAGAGCCAAGTCTCAAAAAAAATGTTTTAAATTTGCTTTATTTGGCTTTGTTGAGGGAATGGGGGGGGTGGGAAGGGATAGCCCAGGGGTGACAGCCCCTGACCCTGCTCCCCACGCAGCAGCAATGCTGAGGTGCAATGCCCTCACCCTCCAGCTCACACTCCAGGGAATGGCTGGTCGGTGATGGGATGTGCTCAGGCCCTCCTGGCTCCTTCAGAATCCAGGGATTTCCCCATGCATGAGAGGGGAGGCTCGATGGGCTTGGGAAGGAAGACACATTTTGTATGAAGATGCCTTTATTTGTCCGAGGGAGTAAATCAGCACGACATATTTTTCCCTTCATCTCTGCATGGCCCAAAGGGACAGTGCAAATGATGCCAATTCGGCAGCAAACATGGGGAAAGGCCTCAAAAAGAAGGGATGCAACCCCAAAAATAGGGACACAACCCAAAATGAGGGTCCACAGAGAGGCAGCAGGGGAAGCTCCTTTCAAACTGCTGCCCGTGTGTCTTCGTACCGACTTTGCAGGTAGGCAAAAGGTGTGAGGAAGGCACAGCAGCTTTTTTCTCAGTTATTCCCCTTGCCAGTGAGATGCAAATGGCTGGGAAGAATCTAAGAGGATTTCCAGGGATGTGAGGAAATCCCTTTGCCAAAAGGGCGTTGCGGGCCAGCCCAGTCCCCTTCCCAGCGTGAAGCTGACACGTGCGGAGCTCGGAGATGCTCCCGTGAGATCCTGCACATGGTGAGAGCATCCAAGGAACACCACGCGCTGACTCAGAATTTATTTCTATCCACCAGCAGAGCCAGGGCGTTGGCAGGATCCAGCTCCACGTGCTCTCATGCTTCCCAGGGCTTCGTTTGTTTGTTTTTTCCAGGATAGTTTTGTAAGCCATTCCTCTGGCTCACGTATAACACCCCCGATTCCCTTTATTAAGCACAGACAGGCAAGCAGTGAATTATTGCTGCTGTTAATAAAATTACTCCGCTAATATTTTTCCCCAACACACTGGATATTATTGATACAGAACGAAGGAAGCCTCTCCTGACGCGGGCGGCCGGCGCAGGGCCTATGCATCACGGCAGCTCCACGTACACCATCCAAATGGTGCCTTGGTGGGGCGTAAGTGGTGCACAGGCCTTTTATGGGCCTTCTGCAGAGCAGTGAATTTTACCCAAAATGCAGGTTAAAACCCATGCTAGGTATTAATGTAATCAGGTCCATAATCTCTCTATCAAAACCTCCCCAAGCACCTCTTCACCTGCTAAACCAGGTAGCTCCTTATCTGTGGAGAGCTGTAATGCATTTTAGGGGACTCTGATTTTTTTTTTTCTGTAAAGAAAATATGTGTTGCTAAACTTCTGCAAGTCCTGGCTTAGCAGCAGAGGAAGGGGAGTCACCAAAGGGCCGTCCTGGCTTGCCACGTGTCTGTGCCAGTCCAACATTTTCCTCCTCCACCTTCTAAATACAGAACTGAGCTATCACAAATTTTCTGTGAAAGGTGAGCGACCTCCACGAGCTTCTTGGAAACAGAACTCGCAGCTTAGAAAGAAAAAAATCTGTTTTTTTCCCCCAAAATCCACTTTTTGGGACAAAATTTTTTTTTCTTATTTTCTGGGGCAATATGGACCACTTCCAGTGGAGCTGCCTCCTGCTGTTCTCCACAAAACTTGTCAGTTTGACCATTAGGGTACTTCTATGAATTCAGTTTAGACCCTTCACCTTTTTGAGAGGGATCTTTATTAAACATTTTATTGAAGTATTTTAATGCCTTCCAAGGCGTGCTGTAAAACCCTAGTGATTCCAGGAGTTTCTTTGAGGGATCACAGGCAGTGATGAGCCCGGACGAGCATTCCCATGATGAAAGCGCACGTTGGCAACTCAGCTCATGCCTAGGACAGGAAGGATAAAACCAGAGAGGGTTTTAATCTTGACAAAAATTATTAGAGGTTGTTATTGAAGTGGAAGGATGTGAAGAATCAGTTTTTATTCCTTAAACCACATCAACATTATTTTTTTTGTTGGAATTCCTGCTTTTGCCCAGGTAAAAAAGGTTTCCAAGAGGAATTCCGGCTAAGGAGGGGATGGAACAGCATATTGAGCTTATCAGGTGGTACTTACAGTCTGTAAATAAAGTTATTTAGGGGCTCTTGTTAAAATATTACATGATGGAAGAGTTCAACAGGCATGTTTGAATGGATTCGAAGCAAATGGGCAGAGAGAAAATGTGTCTGTGGGACCATGAAACATTTATCTGTCCAGAAGGAGAGAGAAAAAAAAGCCAGGAATGATCTGTCATAAGGGAGGAAATCTGCACCTCAGCATTTGCCAAAATGTCTTAATTGCTTTGTAAACTCATCTAAATAAACAAAACATGGAGGGCTGATGCAGCTCTCTGCTACAGATGAGCATGGTCTCTGTGGCAGGGGATAGAAGACATGATCCTGCCCAGGGCTGGGCTCGCTCCTGTCTCAGGGCTGCTGTGGGGTTTATCATGGGAAGGTTTCACAGCTCTGGGCTTGGAGGGGGCCATGGGGTTGTGCAGGGGCTGTGGTCCCACTGGCTGGGTGGCTGATGTGGGGAGTGAGCCTCTGCACCAGCCCTTGGCCGTGGACAGGAGCCACTCGGGCAGCTTTCGGCCCCGCTGGAAGCTCTCCCAGCTCCTCTTTACTCAGTTTTTCTGCTGCTGCTTGTAAGTTTTACTGGTGAAAATGGCTCTCTGGAATACTTGTAGATCATTTCATTTGAGGGCTTGCATGGCACAGACCTTCGGTTTCCTTGGGTTTATTAAAAACTTTCCAATTTGTGGGGGTTTTCCCTATTTCCCTTGGGAAAATATTCCACTGCCTACAAGACACTTCTCTTCATAGTTGGTCTACATAGAACATTTATTAATTTTACCTCATTACTGCTGGTTACACCTCTTAGCACCAATGCAGAGTTAATGTTCATTCATAATAAGAAGACATTTGTGCAGGCATAAAGCTTTGAAGCCAGTGATCTCAAAACACCGAACAGAAATGAAGGAATTTAATTTGTGCAACTCATTTAACTACAGCAAAGTGTTACTGTTCCCCAGTGCTGCAAGGGCAGATACTGGGATTCACAGGAGCAACTCCAGTTTGTGCCCGACACTCAGGTCTGTCCTTATGGGATTGCACCCTCACCCTTCTGCAGGCTGTGCCAAGTCCTGCTTTTGATCTCTGGCCTACTCCAAATAAGCAGAGAGATGGCTTTCCTCCTCAAAATCCTAAAGAGAGAGTTTCTTGGGGCATGGGGACATGCTACATTTCACCCGAAGAGCACTGGGCCACCAGAGCGCAGGTAACTGCGCCGCAGCAATGAAAAAGGACTCGCTGGATTCACTTCCAATAAGCTCTTACTTAGCCCTTCGTGCCTCTGGGTTTGGAGGTTCCTGACCAATGCCTGAGCGCAGGCGCTGCCCCCTCCAGTGAACTGCCCAGAAATAGGGAATGGCTGCAGTTTGCCAAGGGTGAGTATAGCCATGGGGTCCCTGTGCCCATGGAGACCTTGGTCTGTGTGGTTCTGTAGCCTGGGAATGCAAATTTAAACAAATTGTGCTTTTCTTGGGGTGGGGTTAGAACTCACAGGACATCAGGTCAGATTCTGGTGCTGTTTCAGGATGGGGTAAAGCCACACAGGCAAGGAGGTGGCTCCTCTCTTCTGTCTTTGGTTTGTTTCTGGAGTATAACTGACTTCTAGATACCCCGGAGCCAGCAGTGACAGGTCTGGCTCTGTTAGATCTGTCATGGGCTTCCTCCAAGCAAAGGGATGAACTTCCCGAATATTCTTCCAGTCCTATAGCCCGTGTTTCCAGATTTACTCAGCAGAGTATTTAAACTGTGAAATTAATGGGACTTAAATATGTGCTTCAAGTTAATGGTATGCTAAAGATGAACTAGAGTTTCATTTTCCAGATAAGACTTGTTAAAATTTGTAAGGTAAATTGTCATCTTCGTGTATACATGAAATATGATCATTCTTCCTTGCTTTCTCCTCATAAATTTTACAATTTCCTTAGTGAACCCTGACCCGGAGCAATGGTCATTCCTGTACTGCAGCTCCTGAGCAACTTCGGTGGTGGCTCGAAGGGTCCTGCAGGGCCAGTTTGTGCTTAATCTCTACTGCTCCCAGAGAGATGGTGGCTGGAGGAGGTACATGGCTGAGACTTTGTCACAGTACCTTGCCAGTTTGGCTTCTATTAACCACTAACTAATGGCCCAGTCCTGCATCCTTTATGGGGGCAAAAAAGGACATTTTCTCAGCAAGCTGGGCCAGATCCTGAATAATTTTACTCCTGTGGTTGCTCCCATTGCAGTAATTAATTGGGTGAATAGAGGGTCTGTGAGTTGGTAAGGATTTTTTGGGTGTTGTTCTGGGAGGGACATATGTTTAGCATAGCTGCAGCTAACATGTTCTGCATGTTTTACATGTTTCTTATGTGTGTGAAATGTAAGATACTTATATGTTTTGGAGTCATGTATTTAGATATGATCTCATATAAGTTTGGCAGATAAATATGATCATATCATATAGCACTGACATACTTATATTCTCTTAGGCCTGCTTGTGTTCAAGGACTTCTTTATGCGCTTGGTAAAGTCAGTAAGAGCCATCTAGTTGGCTTAGCTGGAACATAATTAAGTCCAAATTTCCCCTTCAAATTACAACCATTCATTTGAAAGAAGAACACACTATGCAACGTAACCATGTTAGACATGGATCTATCCTGCCAATGGCAAAGAGATTTATGCCTGTTGGTATCAGACTAGATAATCCCTTCAAACAGGAACGATGTTGTATTTTCTATCTGCCCACGACTCTTCAATGACTGATCTCTGGGGTCTTATTATTTCGAAGAACGATGTGAAATGGGCTTGACCTGCAGCTCTTGCCCAGGTGAATGGCACTTCCCTTTGCAAACAGCTTTGTGCAACTTGCTGGCAGAATTACCTGGACAGAAACCTCTCCTTGAATTTACCTTTCTCCCACATTACTTGCCTGAATTCATGAGACTAAGGAAGGGGAAGAGGCAGGAAGAGGGACACGGTGATTCTGGAGAAGCTGCAAATTGGGCCAAGTTCTGAAAATGGAGAGGTTGGAAAAAAATCAAGAGAAATTAACTAAAGAAGTGCTGGGTATAGGAATCAAACACACATTGTCCGATGGGAGAGCAGCGCTTCAAGGGTGTAATTAGTGAACAATCTTGCTGAAAGATGTTTGTGCTCACTGCCCCTTGCTACCTTACTGTCTGCTCCTATGGTGCAATATTTGTTCCCAGCTTCTTCTGGTAAACTTTATAGATGCAACTTTTAAAAAAATGGGAGTATTTTCTGTAATTACTCATTAACCAATCTACTTCAGTAAATTATGCCCCAACCCCGTGCCTTTCTCTTTAACATGAATCAGATGAGAGCATCGTATTTAGTTTAATAAACCGTAATTTCTGACAAAGGTAACTGTCACCTTTTGTTTCATTCTACGCGTTTATTTTTCAAGCACCAGAGCTGACCTCCGAACTCAATCTGCACTTGCCTATTGATGCATAAATATCTGTAATATCACAGTAAATTAAATTCCATTTTAAAGGGTTTCTATTTAACAATCTGTCAGAACTTTCACAGCATTTGATTTCTAGTTTCCTCTGTCCACTGACAGGTTTATCTCAATATGGCTTGATTAATGAAACCTTTTATTTGGAGTAAGCATACCTATTATTACCATAATCTCTTAATGCTTGCTTAGGCAACATTGTACTCTGACAGCAGGGCTCCAAAAACTTCCAGCCCCTTCACTACTTGGCAGAGCAGGCAGCAAGATTTGGGGGCTGGGGAAGGGAGAGCACTGTCCTGCCCTGAGCTCTCGGGGGTGTTTGCAAAATCAAGCAGCTTCCCAGTTGAGCGGGTTTGGAAATGTTATTTTCATGGAAATTAGTGTTAAACACATCTTATTACAAAGTATTGTTACTTCAGATTAGCAAATGTATGTTGCATTTGTCATTAGTCTTATCCTAGGGAAGCAATGGATTTTCTAAAGATGAGTTCTTATGGATGATTTGTTGAATTTAGGGAAAAAATACTATAGTGTAGCCTAGAGAAGTTTGTATAGATTTGGATATCGGAGTCATTGACTTCTAATGCTTGGTTTTCTTATCATATGGCCCTGGGTAAATCACTTCATCTCTCTGTGCTGTGATCCTATCTCACTGATGCTCATGTGTAGCAGAGTAAATGAGTTACACCACGTGAGTGGCAGAGTAAAACTGCTCCAGGTGAGAGAAGAGTTGGAGCAAAACATTTCCATTTTTCTCTGTTGAATGGGAATAACAATATTTACTGCACAGGAGGGTTTGGAATCTGAATTACTGATCCCACTGCTCTTCCAGCATTGCTGTTGTCACTACAGACTGCTCTGCAATGGTGAACTTGGATGAAAGATTGAGGTGCTTTGATACCCTTAACAAAGCTGAAGCAGGGAAGTAACCAGCAAGTTGCATCCCTGGATTAGGAAAAGATAAGGACTCTGCCTTTCATTCCTGAGAGATCTTTACGTTTAGACAAGGTATAAAGAACTGCACCTTTCCCTGAGCTCCCGAAGGATTTTGTTCCTTCCCAGCTTGTAGAGCCGGTGGGTGAACCTGCAGCCCCACAGAGAGCAGTGCGAGCTCTGATACTGACTTCAGCAGGGCTGGGACTCACCAGAAGCTTGATCCCATTCTTATTCCTGTTTACAGCTGGAGTTTGGGCTTTTTCCAAACTGCTCCTCCCCAGGACTTCTTTGTTTAAGACTTCATTGTCAGACTCTGTCAGCTTCTGCCCTGCCCAGTGCTTCTGAAAATGAAGACCCCACCTCCCAGCTTGACCACCTGGAAGGAGATTGAATAATGGAGGTGGGCTCTGACAGTTGGGCTGTCTCCAGATTTCCAGGGACACCCTTTGCTTTCAGCTTTCCAACATCTCCAAGAGACTCTCTAATTGAAGTCCACATTCCGCTGGAGTCAGGGACAAAGTTCCCCCCAGTATCAGTAAAGATTTGATTGCTGTGCACGCCAGCCTAAGGATCGCACGTGGAAAATGTCACATGTGATATGTCACCCCAAACAGTCACAAATCCCTTTTGTGCAGGACTATCAAGAGCTGCCATGTCAGCCTGATGTAACTGTTAAAGAGGAGAATAATTTTTAAGGTGATTTGCGTACTTGTTTCTACAGAATGAAAATATTTCAAGGTTTTTTTTTTTTCCATGAAGACATTAATCAACATCTGGAAATACATTCTCAGTTCTGCAATAGGATCCAGAGAGGCACTGTCATCCCTATGCCAATAACTCACATAGGAGGATTATATTTATCTATCAGTGTACACATCCAAAGAGCACGTGTGAAAGCATACACAGTACTTTGCACGTATATACTCGATCATAGAGTATTTCCACGGTATAAAAAGTTGGAGAAACTCATTAGAAGCAAACTGTATATTTTCAATCAATAAATGCAATATGGTTCAATGGCCCTGCATGCAATGTGTGCTTCTGCAGTACCAGGAGCAATACTTTCAATAGATGAACGCTTTCGCTTGCCATAAAAATGTTTATTTGCTAGAAAGTACAGGCTCCTGCTCATGCAATCCTCCTTGTAGAATTATTATAATTCTCCAACACGTTTCAGACTTTTTGGGTTGTTTCGCACTCTGCTTTTTAACCTTCAACAACAAATATTGTTGTATCATGAAGACAGCAAATCCAAACAATTACATATGTAGTCCAAAGGCATACACAAGAAAATCAATATTTGACATCTTTGCAACTCCCTCTTTGGAGCAGCGCTCAATAGCTCTTATTCATTATACACTTATATCTCTTTCAGATTCGCCTTTGTCACCAGAAACCCATTTTTTTTTCTCCTTTGACTTCCACATAACTTCTTTGCCCTGTACTTTTACAGATGCCTTCTGGCTATAAATACTAATGAAATCTCTTTGCTTAATTCAATTTTGCTGGTACACTTACAGTTATGACCTAACTTTCCCACGAGAGAGACTGATTGAACATTCCAATACCTTATGGATGGGAGCAAACACTCCACAGAACTGGACTGACAATTTCCATAATTATAGAATTCACAGCCTAATGACCTTAAAAAACAATAAAAAGATCTCTTGTTAATTCCATTTCTGTTACTGACATTCAAGATATTTCATTTTTCACAGGACAACAAATTTACTTTTTATTTTCAGAAGAGCAGTCTATCCTTTTACCCTAGATTAAATTTTCTGAATATTGAAGGATTTCATTGAATATTTAGCATTTCTTTGTCTTTTAAAAGTTAGAATATTTATGATCCTTAGAATGCTTCTGACTGATTTATAGCAATCAATTATAAGAGTGCGTTTTCAAATAGCCCTTTTAAAAATGAAGAATAGAATAATTAAAAAGATCAGAAGTCCTCCCTTGCATATAATTATTTCATTATTTCATTATTTCATTACAGTGCAGAAATTGTTTTTGCTGACTGTGAACAATTTTAATTGAGCAAAATCTGTATTAATATATGATAGCAAGCAGTTCTTCCTAAGAAATAAGATCACTAATTGCCTAAATTTTTATTCAGCACAGTGAGCCTTAAAAGCCACATTGTAATATAAACCTAATCACTAGGTACAGGGGGTACTTTTGCCATAGTGGAGACATTCCCAAAGCATAACCTTGCTGTACAGCTAATTCATTCCTTCAACAGGTTTATTGCTGCGTGAAACATTTGTTTGGGTGCTGGTTTGTCACAGGCTGAGTGCAGAAGGCTTTGCTGCCAGATGGGTCATGCCACGTATGGCCACCTTGTGCCCATGTTTTGGTGGGGACACTGCCATGGGTGGCCATGTGCCTTGCCTACACTGTTCTTGTTCCTCACATAGCATCTCCTGGCTCCTCTCTCCAACTGCTCTGGGGTTTTTATCTGCTTGATGGAGAGAAAGAGAAACACCACCAGAGAGAAATTACAAGCAGGAACCTGACTTTGATGTCTTGAATCACCACGTGGACGAGGTGTTCTCTTACCATAAGGATTTGGGGAGCTTCTGCTGCTGCTGAAAGGTCTAAACTGTACATACTCCACCCTGGAGCACCCACTGGGAAGTCAGTGACATTTGCTGCAGGCTGGGTTTTGGATGGGCGTACTTTGCCCAGGAGACCAGTTCTCAATCTGCTTATGCTGCTGGTGATCTCTGCACAGGGTGCTGCAGTTGGGTGGACTCCCCCAGGTTGGTGTACCTAGCAAACCCCAGTCAACTCCAGTCATTGGGAGGAAGCTCCAGAGGAACAGAGGGGAATGCTGTGCACTTAAATTGGGATGCTGGTACTTGTTTCACTGTTGCTGGTGCCTCCTCTCTGCATGGAGGGATTTGCCTTGCCCTGGGGACTCTCTCTGCTACCTGTCCACAACGGCCCTTGTGCTGGCTGGACTGGAGCTGCTTTGTCCCTGTACAACATGCCAAATTGTTGTCTGCTTTGCAAACACACCCTGGGTCACTTGGCTATGATGGTCCCTCCTGGTGCTTGCGACAAGGGAAGATGGGACTTGCAGGAAGGATGAGCTTGGGCTGGATACAGAAACCCAGGGGCAAGGCTATGGGGGCAAGGCTATAGGGGCAAGGCTATAGGGGCAAGGGCACCCACCAGCTGTTGCTTGCTCCTAAGCTCTCCCCAGCCTCTGGGCTGTAATATTCCTGCGTGCCAGGCACAGGCAACCTGATCCTGTGTTCAGCTCCCAAGTCGAGCTCAACTTCCCAGTTGAGCTAATGACATAGACCAAGAAATACTGGTGAGGTTGGCTCAGAGTCCTTTAGCTTAATCAGAGACACTGTTTTGGAAGGAAGCAAAGTCTTCTTAATAAATACCTTAGATGGCACAGTCCTGGGCAGAGGGCTTGCGATAGCTTCTGCCTTAAGGTCTCTGAGTTTGACAAGAGGAACATGCAAGTCCATGTTGGAGGCAGCATGGTGCCTGGCAGTGCAGATGTGGTCTTATGAGGAAATGGTCGCTGCAGGGGAAATCTGGAGTTTGTCTGATGTGCCAGTTACTCCTGTCACGCCACAGTCGCTTCCGGGGTGCTGGGGGAAGTCGCAAATGGGGCTGCTGGTGATGTGTGAATAAGGTCCTTTGTCAGTGCTCAGCTCTGCCCCCCTCCTCTCAAAGACTGGCGGAAGCCCATGCAAAGAAGAAAAGTGGAAATTAAAGATAAAATTCTGGGCCAATGCAGCAGCCTTAATATAGTGTCTGAACGGGAGAGAAAAGATTTATAATTACCTCGAAGTGAGGATGGAATTTTCCTCCTGAGCTCATTGCTTTCCAGTCCCACTGTGAAGTCTTACATGCTGCTTTGGTGCCAAATTAACACCGTAGCATTAAAGTAAGAACAGTAGAAGTACCAGTACCGATAACACCCGGCAGCAATCAAACACAGCCACATTGAAGATTGCCTGGTAGCAGATGTGATGTATCCCCCTGCTATCCTGTAGTGGCAGCCCTCAGGTATGTAGTTACAATTCCCGAGAGAGGCAGATTCTGGAGATGACAGACTGCATAGTTACAATCTATCACAAAAAGTTTTCAAGGATGAGTTAATGAATTCTGTGCAATTTCCAGACCAGTTAGCAGAAGACTGGGAGTCCATCCCTCCTGGGTATTCACTGGAGTTGCTGCCACCCAGCGCCCTGCTCCTTGGGCACCAGCTCATCAAGGCTGGTCCTCGCAGTGTTCCAGGACTCTGGCAAGGAGAGGAGTCTCCAGCTGTGCCCAGACACATTTCTGCAGCACTGACCCTCTGATCACAGCTCTGTCCTTTGAAAACTTAGGCACTTTTACTCTGGTGAGCCCTCTTGGTGCTTCCTCAGTGTCTGGGGTAATCTGTAACAGGTCTGTTCCCTTGCAAGCTCTTCGTCCCAGGACAGCTGGGGTGGCAGTGTGTGTCACAAAGGATTTCAATTGCCATCTGTGTCCTTTGTGCCTGCTCCTGGCTTCTCCCTCTGTGCCCAGGAAGATGAAGAAGGTTATTTGTCTTAAGAACATTTTCTCCTTCTCCCTCTTTGTTGTGCAGCAGTGTCAACAAGCAATTTGCTCTCTCTAGCATAATTCATTTCTGTTTGGGCTCTAATTGTCCCTCCCTGTACGTGGCTGGCTGCTTGCCTAGCTGTTCCCAGGCTTTCCCTGGGGTGTTTCACAGAGCTCCATCAAAGCAGGTTCAACACTCAGCTGCCAAGTGATGGTTACTGTGCTGCTCGTGTCCCCCACACAGAACAGGGACTGCTCCGAGGGGCTCCCATGGTGCTTGATGTGAGCGGGGATGGGTAGAGCTCTGAGCAAACATTTTGGGGCAGTTTAAGGTGTTGCTGCCTCCAAGACAGCTGTTGTGCTGGGGGACTGCTCCTGCCTGATTCCCAACCCTCCTGAGGAGCTCTGTTCAGAAGAAGGCAGCTCTAAGAAGACATGTGGGATTGGTACTATCTGCTCATCTGGACAAGAAACCAAAGTCGTTCTCACCTTCTCACCTTCCTGTTTGAGATGTCTCTTTCGACCCCTTGAAAATAGTTTATTTGATGTTTGTGTAGCCTTGAGAAGAGTTGACATGCCAGGCCTGAATTGTAACGTGGAGCTGGTTTGTGTAGCCCATGTGGGCATTGTGTGCTCCTCAGGACTCTAAAATGAAGCTGCCTGTAGCCAGTTGCTCCCTTCTCCCAGTTCATCCCATTCCCAGACATGCTGGTGCGTGGTGGCTGGTGCATGTCTCCTGCAGATCAGGAAAGTGGGAGCAGGGATGTGTGTGTTGGCCCTTCCTGCACTGCTGCTGCTCAGGGCCCATCTGGGTCGTGGCAGGAGCCTGGCTGTGGCACAGGGACCTCAGTGCAGGCTGAGCTAAGAAGTGGAGAAGGAGGAAAGGTTGCCATCAGTGCCCAAACTGCTTCATTTGAGGTTAAAGTCCTATAGTTATACACTGCACTGCACTGTGCAATCATTAAAAAAAAGAAAATAACCTTTTCCCTCTTTCATCAGGATGGTATGAGGCTTAATTAATTTGCACTTTTAAGGTGCTTGGATAATGTGTTGGTGGGAAACCATAACTTATTCATTCACTTCCCCCTCCAGGTGGTCAGAGGAGGGTTGGCATTTCACTCATGGATGCAAAGGAGGCATCTCCAGTGCAGCCAAAATTTTGCAGTTGAGAGAAGACCTCGCAGAGGGCTCCTGCTTCCCGTATGTGATTCTGATGGCAGGAATGGTTTACAGGGGTGGAAAGCCATGTCCTAGGGTAAAGGACTCCACTGAACTCAATCCAGAGCAGATTAAGGAAGTCCTGATGGTAACCCAGAAGTTTCTACAAGGACGACAAAACTTTTGTCATGGTTATTTTCAATCTACATCAGTCAGGCAAGACAACAGCAAGGTGCAAGAAGATGCTAGACAAATTCAGACTAAAAATCAGTGAATGGTTTTGAAATGTGGGGAACAATTTAACAAGGGGTCCATGGCTTGTTTCTCTGCTGGCTGTTTTAACATTAGGATTGTTCATTTCTCTGAAAGTGATGTTGGAGTTTAAACAAGAATGAAGGCAGGATTCTCTGTGCCTGTGATGTTAGAAGAGACTGAGGGATCCCTGCAGTTCTCCCTGGTGTTATAGTCCATAGTGACTAAGTTCCTGGTCCTGCCCTCACCTCCATCCCTGCAGCAGAGCTGTTAGAAAGGGGCTGTATCCCTCATCACTGCCAAATAAACAGAGTGGCCTGGCCTGGGTGTTCCTGGGAGGATTTTGGGCTTCTGGGTGGTGCAGAGTGCAGGAGGGCTGGTTTCCCCTCCTACGAGCAGGGGCGCACGGATGCACCGTGCCCTGCCCTGTCGTCTTCCTCCTTTTGATGCCCAAGAAATCTCAGGAAGGTTTAAACCTCAAGAGTTCCCCAGAGGGTTTGGTGATTTATCCTGAGCTCCCTGTGCTGTCGGTCTGTGCTGCAAAGTCCTTTCTGCACTGACCGACACACACGCAGACACACGCTGCACCTCCAGTGGCAAAAGCCAGAATGTATCTCGTAGAAAGGCTCCAAAAAATCCACTTTTCTTTTATAATAATATTTCCACAGGCCAAGCAATTGATGGCTGGACTAGGGGAAAACATACATCTTTGCTTCCAAGTAATAGGCTGCAGATTTGCAAGACTAAATCCTTTTAAAAACCCAGAATCACATCCATTCAGTCCGTAAAAGAAAAAGAAGTCTAATTTGATAACATTATACGCAAAGCATCTTCTTGACTTAGATATATTCTAGGCGTGCCAGTTGCATAATATGGAGCAAGCAGGGAGAAAGGACTTGATCACATTCAGATGATACTAAATTATCTTATGACACAGGCTGTATCTTTTTTACAACAGAAAATGGAAACAACTGTGTCCTTGACCTTCAAAAAGGAATTGACTTCCCTAGCTTAACTATTCAAACAAACAACTGTGTACTCTCTTCAATTCCTGTGATAATTTTGATTTACTGTAAATGACTGAATTTAATGAACTAAATTATGCTATTTAAATGCATTTTGTGAATGGTATTGTAGTTTGTTACTAAGCATTATGTCTATGCTAAAGTGTGCTGTAAATGATATGATATGGAACATATGTGCTGTATTCATAATTTAACTGTTGCTATGGAGTGCCTTCTTCAATAGGCTTCTTTGAAAAACGAGTTCTTTATTTACCTGGTGAAATGAAGGTGATTTCTCAGCAAATCTCTAGGTCTCACTGACCTTGACAGAATTACAGTGCTAATATTTTCACATGGATGAACTGTTCTTCAATAATTTTTCCAAAATAGATGGCACAAATAGGTTTCCCATTAATGCTGAGACATATTGCATGTTTTCTATTCTCACTTTTCTTTTTGTTTGAACAAATGTTTATTACAGCTACTGCAAAATGACTCCCATGCTCATTAACGATAACAGGTTTCTGAGTTCAGAGCTGGATCTCAGGGTCTTGGACATGATTTCCACAAATGCTTCGAGACCAATGCTGCAGGGACAGCCAGTGCCCAGCTCTTGTGTCTGGTCATGCGACTCAACATACGTTGCGCTGCTCATAGGAGCTGTTGCTGAAGCACTTTGTACATTTGAATTTCTGTGTTTATGCTGAATTTTTTGTATTGAACTGCAGCACTAAACCCAATATTTTTTTTTTAAATGCCACTATTGGCCCTGCAGTTTTTGTTTGTCACTGCAGTGGCTGTATTGTGGTCTACACAACCGCCTGTTCCCCATCTGTGATCTGCCTCTCAGTGTCCTCTGGAGCAATAATCATTCAGCCTTGCTGGGGCATCAGGACCATACTCATGTCTGTGTAGAGACAATCTGAATTTTCTGGAGATCCAACCTGATCTTCTGCAGAAGCTCTGAATGTGTGCTCCTGCACAGATACTTCTCGCTAGTGAGTCCTCCTTATTCTACTGCTCTTTTTGGGGCTCGGTTCTGAGATGATGGCAAAAGCACCCCACTTTTTTGGTAAAGCACACTATCAGCTATGAATCAGATGCCAAAACCCAAGTGGTTTCTTTGGACAGATTTTTACAGTCCTAACCCTGTATTTGAGCCTTACTTATAGATATATCAGCATCAGGAACATTGTTTAATATGTAGTATTAATTAAACTAATGAAAGACCAAATCCTGATTCCAGCAAAATCATGCAAATTAAACAGTAATTGGAAGTGGCAGGAACAAATTTATTGAGCTAACGACATCACTTACAGGACAAGATGTGAAGTTTGGTTAAAAACATAAACAGATTGTACAACCACTCAAATAAAGCAGCATATCAGCAGGGTGCATTTGCTTCTGGAAGAGATGGATGTATCATTTAAGTCCAGAAATCCAACAGGTACTTTGGCCAGTTGCTGCTATGTACACTAGAAATGTTACACATGATGATGTATCATGCTTACAGGGATTATCCCTTAGTTCTTAGGGCTACCTAAATACATATTTTTGATAATGAATACCACAAAATTGACTCTGTTCTGCTGGTATTGGGGTTTTTTTGCACTTGAATCCAGGTTCACCAGAGATAAATCCAACATTTGCAGCAGGTCCTGCAACTGTTTGCAAATTCCCTTTAGCCTCATACATTTTTTTTTTTCTTTAATGGTTTTGTGCCAGTCAGGGCCACATAAGCTGGTGGTCACTAATTAAGGATATGTAAAACGATATATAAAAATAATTCTAATCTTTTCAGAAAGTGATGAGAAGTTGAGTAAAGCCTCTAGAATTTCAATGGCTGCTTTTAAATTTGGAGCCCCATTTCAGATATTTCTTCGTCTCTTCTCCTTTCCCAAGGGGAAATTGTAACACTTTCTGAGAGCAATAACAATGCGGGAAAATTCTGGCAACAACAGGGAAGGAATTTTACAATATCTTAGAACATATCAGTCTTCGTACAATGTGCATTTAATGGGTCAAATAAGGACACTCTTTAAGGCACTGATGAAACATTGAGCCATATATAATACCACCTTTTAACTAATTTGAACATTCACTATAAATTATGGCTGGATTTCATAACTGTTCATCAACCATCAGCTCCCAAGGAGAACAGCTGAATTTTTTGAATATTGATTCCTTTGGAAAACCTGGCTGGTTTTAACTATATTTTATGTGCTACTGTTGCAAACAAATGCACCAAATACTATAGGGTTTTTTTAATAGCCATATTTCCAACAGCATATATCACTGTTGGCATTTTCATATGTACAAAGGCTCCTCCTGGAGGTCAGTTGTGTTGTTAGATGCCCCTCTCCGCAGCTTAGCATACTCAGGTGGGATTTTGCAGACCAGCCTGGGTTCCTGTGCATGTCAGAAAATGTACTTGAAGACCAAACTGCCAGAAGTAGAAAATGAAACACATGTGATGTGCTCAAGGATCTCTTGCTGTAAAGCCCGTTCTGAATGTTTGCTAACCAAGTGGAAGTGGGTCTGTCACTTTGGATGTGTCTATAGAAGAAGAAAAACCTGAAGACAACTTCATATTTTCGCTTTCTCCTGAAAAAAAGTAAAGGAAAGATCTGCTGAAGGAACCGTGCTTGCTCCTGCATGGTGCTCAAGCACCAAAGCCTCTTCCCAAAGGGAATAATAAGGGAAAAGGCCTTCCCAAGGCCTGTCTAAAATGGGTACCCCTGGCACCTCCTGCTGTGGGGAGCCTGAGCATCCTAGGAGGAGGAACAAAGTTTGGGCCTGAGTTGGGGCTGCTGCTTCAGTGAGGGTGGTGCTGGGAGCAGTCTGGGACCCATGGCACAGCTCCGCCAGAGGGATTCATCCTCTGGCACTTTGGGGGCTATGTTTTTATTTTGGGTTAATCAACCGCAAACCATAATGATGTGCGGAAAGTGGATGAGGCCTCTTGAGCCAGGAATTGCCATGGCATGAGCAGTCTCCCCTGGGTACCTGTTCTGCATTGTGTACCATAATTGCCTGAGAGAGAAGGAGCTATTTTTCAGCAAGTGGCTATTGGATACTTCCTGTGCTGCATATCAACAACCAGATCTTGACCCAGAAATGTCAGTCCCCGCTCAGAGCAGACAAGGAAGCATAATTAGAGATGCTCTGGCAACGTATTTTAGCACTGACGGTGACAATGTTTAAATTTTTAATCAGGCATGTAGCATAAAAAGCACATAACATGAAATGTGAAAAGAAAATTGGCAAATACCGACGTGCTGTTTGACACTTTATTTCACTGAAGGAAGTGAACATCAATAAACATTATTTATCATAAATGACAGAGAGGTAGGCGTGTTTCTAATAAAAACCTTCACACTGCAAGGGGTGAATCTCATAAAAGCACCCTTATGTACTGTAAAAGCCCTAGTGGGCCAGATCACAAAAGGAAACACAGAGACCTTTCTTGTGAAGCTGTAATGCGCACTCAGATGTGTTCCCTCACAACAGTCAGCTTTGGGGGGCAGAGGGGTTCCCCCAAGGATTCTCCTCCTTTACCTGCCCTGCTCAGGTGAGGCACAGCTCTGAGCCCTGTGGTGAACAACACAAATGTACCTACATGTGTGACACAGCAAATGTCCCCCCACGTCTGAGGCTCAACCCTTCAAGAACCAAATATCCCATGACAAGTTTTGCTCAGTCCTGGCAAGCATCGAGCTCACCAGTCAGATGTTTCTAGAATATTTCTGGAGTATTAGGGACAAACCTAAGAGATGGGGTGGGGTGCAGCCAATGTACGGATCCAAGGTGCAAATGGGGAGCTGCTGTGTGACCCCCTCACAACAAAACTCTTACAGTGTCCTCCTGTTTTTGCAAAGCCTTTCAATGTCATGGTCTCCATGAACTGTTGGGCACTTTCTCCTGCCCAAACCCTGCCCCTCCCACCATGCTTGTCTGATGTGGGCTCTGCTGAGCCAGGCCCTGTGGTATTCTGAGCCTGGAGAAGCACTGAGCTCGCTTTACAGGGCTAGATGAATGCACCCAAAAATTACTTGAGGGAAGTGCTAAGGTGCCGATCCAAGTACACCCAAGTTAGAAAAGGCCTGATTTAGGGCTATTCTTGTCACTTTAATTTGTCTCTGTCGTATGCCTGAATAGAGAGGGAGAGAGTTTCCAACTGCATGATTCCAGCTTCTGCAACAAATGAAGTACAAACTTAGAGACAACAGCCCACCTGTGCAGCGCACCCTGTGGCACACAGAGTGTGAGTGCTTCTGAAGCTCATGTGAACACCTGCCTGCATGCCTGCCCACTTCCCAGCACCTCCAGCTCCTCTCTGGCTAAACATGAACACCAGGGTTATGTTCTCCTGGTCTGTGCTGTTGGGATGTGGTGGGGGATGAGCTGAGAGCGGAAGGGTGAGAGTGGCCTGGAGAAGGAGGGAGCCCAGGAAGTCCTCAATTGCCAAGCTGTGGGCTGTTCTCTTGTTTCCTCTGATGGCATCATAGTTGTCTGGTTGAGGGGAGCTGTGAGGAGAAGCAATTATGCTATGTGCCGAAGACAGAGTTTTCTGAGGATGTATTTGACAAACCCTGAAACCTCTAGTGATTTTTAAAAAAATTTTTCTTTTAACTTGACCAAATCCAGACAGTTTTTGTGGGAAGAGCCAAGACTTCATTCCAATCATCAATGGAAGCCTTGCAGCCAAATTTTAAGTACAAACCATACAGAAGAGAGGCCTCATCAATGAGATGGTCATGAGATGCAAAATCTTTTGCCTTGTCCTTGTTTCAAGGAAGATTTGAATCTGCTTTTTTTTTACTTTTTTTTTTTCCTTCTGAAATGTAGCAAGATAATCCATCTTGAGGCAGACAGTCATCATGGGACATATCATCTCAAATGGGTAAAGTCTGGCAAAGATACAGGCAACTGAAAGCAGATTTATACAATGGGAAGCGTCTGACAACCTTAACTGTAGGCACTGATCTGCCCCATTTTCATGGTATTCAAAATAACACTTTTCATGGGAACCTGTCTGGGTTAACTCCTGGACAATCACAAGTCTGCATGTTGCTAATAATAGCATCATTGGCTAAAATATCTCCATATTTGCTGAGTTTCATATTCCAATTTTGTGTCTCTGTTTTGTTCTGCTTTTTCTCTTTTGTTTTCCATTCCCGTCATGCTGTTACACTAATATTTTCCATCCTGGTTCCAAAGGCTGCCATCATTAGCTCCCGCACCACGTGAACATTTGTGTCTCTCCATCAGATCTGTGAGGAGGCTGCAATGGCACGGCCAGCTCTCATGGCACTGCTTCCAGATAGCAGATGGTGACAGCTCAGCGCTGTCACCCAAGGCAGCCTGGGTGAGTTCCCTCTCTTGGAAGCATGCACCGTGGCTGGGGCACGTGTTCAGACTGTGGCATGGTGAGAGCTGGTCAGAAAGTCTGGGGAATTTGGGCAAAGAAAGAGGATACTTTTTTCTTTTTAATAGTTTCGCATTTATTTCAAATAGAGGCAACTGATCCAATGCTCTGTTGCCAGCCCTCACCACCCAGCAGGAGTAGCTGTTTCTATTACCTAGCGACTCGACTGCAGAGTACCCAAACTAAGTTCCATCACACAGTGCTTGGTAGTTGTGATGAAGGGTACATCATGGGAAGAAATAAGAGAGTTTGTGACTGGACTGTTAATCCTCCTTTGGACTCCGTGGACTTGGTCAAGCATAAGACAGTTTATGCTGGACTGAAATCCCAGCTCAAAGCCAGCAATTAATGATCATCTCATCTCCCTGCTAACTTTTGGGGCACTGGACAAGCATTTTCTGACCAGATCCTTACATTTGACTTCACTGGGATTTAGATACTGAAGGAGTTGGATCTTAATCTCTGCTCTAGTTTTCCAGCTGAAAGACAGTGGTAATATTTCTCTGCCATAAAGCAGACTTGCAGTGAGTAATTATTTCATATTTGTAGACTACTTTGGAAAGAATGTGCTCCATATTGCTGACATTATTAACTTTTGGAGCCTGAGATGGAGCTGTAGAAGTGTCTCTGTGCTGTGCAGTCCTTGCTGCTTTTGAAATCCAAGGAATATTTAGAGGTTTCAACAAGGAAAACTCTTAGCAACAAAAATAAATCCTTCCACACAGCAAGAATTTGAGGAGAACTCTCAGTACACAGCCTCTCTCCTTGTTGCAAAGTGAGTGTGCCTCCAGCCCACATAAAAGCCTTATTTACTTATCTTGTCAGATGATGTTGTGAGTGTGTTACAGGGGGCTGGAGCATGCCAGGGCAGCCGAGCTGACTTGCAGAGAGGACTTACTCAAGCAATAGACATGTAAGTAGAGGTCGGGGTTAGCACAGGCAGGGCACAGGGTCTGGTGAGTGGATGAAATGCAGAACAACAAATAAATGTAATGTGGGACAAATCTTAGTCATACGGTCATAGAGCTCACACCTCCCTCCCCTCAGTCACGCACGTCGATGCAAGTTACATTAGTACTTACATATTTTCCTCAACAGGAATGGACTTTCAAATAGACTCCATCAAGACCCAGTTTACTATTTTAGAAATGAGAGGTATGTCCTGGCCTGATCACTCAATCCTCTGAACGTGCGGTGACAAAATTTCTTACTAAATAAAACACTCCTCTCTGTATATATGGCTGTATGTATATGTGTGCGTGTGCGGGCGCATGCGTGAGCATTCAAAATTCTATTAATTTGATGTGCACTGTGCAGGAATGTGAAGAAACAAACCCATAACTTTTCATATAATGCAAAGAAGCCTTAGGCAATCCACACAGAACTGTCTTTTAAAAACACTATCGACTCCAGCATGCATCCATTCTGGACATGCTGTTTAACATTTCAGCTGGTTCCTGTTCTTTTTCCTGTTCCTGTTGGGAAATGGTTAAATATCGAGGCACTGAATTTAAAATTTTGATTTCTGTTGTTTGCAGTAGAAATCGTGGTCTGGCTCACTTTGAGCCAACGAAGGTTGTTTGGCTATTTTCCTCCCTTTTCTTGTTTTTATATAATTTTTGATAATTTCCTCTTGCCTCGTGCTATTTCAAGACGTTTAACTAAGTAGCTCCAGAAGAACCATTCGCAAATAGTGCTGATCTGTGTTTTGAAAGTTTAACATACACTATCCAATGCACATTTACATACACCACCGAAATCCGGCATTTGGGAAATTAAAACAACAAAACTTGATTGCATATCATGATTTCATATTTTGCAGATGTTAATATTTAATCATATGCAGAGCCATTTAGCTTAAGTGCATTAATGTAACTCATTTAAAAGAGGCCAGTAATTGTCCTATTAACTCCCAGCCTGGATGTTATCCATGCTGCCCTGCTGGTAAGGCCAGAGGGAGAGTCTCCTATTGGCACCCACAGAGGTTGCTCTGATCTGTTGAAAATCCTGTTAAAATCTAATTACTTAGGAGAATAGGCCAGGGAATATCTAATGAGCTTCAGGAAACCCACTGAAAGAAATTCTCTTTTAATACAGACTGAAACATCTTCTGTGTTTCAATTACAGTGATACCACACGAACATAATTACACTTGTATAGAATGGGACTCTTCTTTGTTATTTTAATTATGTATCACTAGATTTCTTTTAGTCACGGAAAAAAATAATTTGATTCCCCACAAGAGTTAAATGTTGGTGAAAAGATTAGTGTTAAAATAAATGTAATCTTTGTTTATGATAATCTCCTCTTTGTTTTGTGAGAAAATGTTAGTGAAATCGGGTCACCGAGGGAAGCTGACCAGCCAGACATGTGCTGGCGAAGCTCAGGAAAGGCAGAAACCTTGCTGTACCTATGTGAAACATTTCAGAGAAGGTCACTCACTTCTTTGCCTGCATGAAATTTGCTTTACTTTTGTTATGGTGATTTAAGCAGTTGACAATAACCTAACAATAAAATCTCAGAGCAGCAGCCAAACAGACTCCTCCTTCCAACAGGGGGTACTATTTGCAATTTCTTCTGCTTGTAGTCTCTTAATTTTGTTAATTTGAAAATTCCTCTGCTAACATGACCAAAATTGTCAGTGCCAGCTCTCTGCAGTGACACAAACGCCACTGCTTCTGCCCAAGTCAGCGGATCTGCACTGTCAGGAAACACAGCAGGGCTGTGCCACTCGTGGGTTTGTCCCTTTTGCTGTGGCCACCGAAACCCCCGGAGCTGGAGCAGCTCATCCAGACGGGCTGGAGCAGTGCTGCAGCCGCAGTAACCGTGCTCTCCGTGCTCTCCGTGAGGGAATAGTGCAGCTCCACTGAGGCGTAGGCCCGTATAAGGTGGGACACCACATCCGTCTGCCAGAGGGAACAAGCTGGGCAGCGGAGGTCCAGTCCCAAGGAATGTTGCCCCAAATTATTCCTGCCTCAGCACACAGACTGGTCCCAGGACAGGGATGGCAAAGAAGGCAGTGACAGAGGAGGTGTGGGAGACCGAGAGGAGACCTTATTGCCCTCTACAAGCTACCTAAAGGGAGGTTGTAGTGAGGCTGGTGTTGGTCTCTTCTCCCCAACTGCTGATGACAGGACGAGAGGAAATGGCCTCAAGTTCCATCAGGGGAAGTTTAGGTTGGATATTAGGAAGAAGTTCTTTACTGAGAGGGTGGTTGGGCACTGGAATGGGCTGCCCAGGGAGGTGGTGGAGTCACCGTCCCTGGGGGTGTTCAAAAACCAGGTTGATGAGGCACTTGAGGCCATGGTCTGATGGTCTAATGGTTAGGGATATGATGGGATAAAGGTTGGACTTCATGACCCTGGAGGTCGCTTCCAACCATAATGATTCTGTGACTCTATGGAATGACCCCATCCCTGTCCCCATTCCCCACCCCTGCCCCAGGCCCCTCACGCTGCTGTGAGGGAAAGCCGGGAGGCGGGAAAGCACTGCCTTTGCACCCAATCACAGGCTGCCACCTGTCTGCTCCTGACCAATCCCATGCGAGGCCCCGTGTTTCTGACCAATGGGGTGCTCCCGTGCAGCCTGGCTGCCCTGAGGGGCGGTGGCAGGCTGAGGGCGCTGAGGCGGGGCGGGCGCCATGTTGGGTGCTGCAGGGCTGTGAGGGTGGAGCCTGCTGTGGTTTGCTGTTGCCAGGTTGGTTTGCTCCCCCTGCTTCAGCCAGTGCTGTAGGAGGTGTAAATGGAGCCTGGCTGTGCAGGTAGGTTCATACAGTGACTGACGGGGGTGTCCCTCAGGTATCCAGCTGCCCTGTGCTGGGGACGGCCGCGAGCTGCACTGAGGTTTAGATGAGAGGGGGGCTGACTGGTGGCGTGAGGGAGTGAGGCACCAGGGTGTGAGGGGCGATTCCCCCTCCTCAGAAGCAATACAAACTTGTTACAGACACTTCAAACTCATGCCCAAGGCTTTATGCTGTGACAAAGCTATTGCAGGGAATCTGGCAGAGGTTCAGGACTTTAAAAAGTTTAGAAGAGACTGCTGTGAGGGGGAATAGTGTTTAGGGCTGCTCTGACTTCACAGGAGGTTGGTCTAATGTTTGCAGAACCAGGGACCCAGACAACAAGACCTTAACTCTGTTTTCTTTGTTTTAGGTGGTGCACAACCTTGAATTTGTGCTGATGTTTCTGCAGAGGTGCGGATCTTAGTGTCTTCCTTTCAAGACATTTTGATATTGGAGGTGCTGGGGTGGCAGATCAAGGAAAGCCACAACACAGGTAGTGTACACAATGCATTTCTATCTGATACATAGCTCTACATTTGAATTTCTTTAGTTTTCTTTTTTTTTTTTTTCATCGCTGAATGCATTTTACAAGCATGACTCTCTTGCTCTGAAAATAATCTGATACTACAACACAACTACAGAAATATGGACCAATGGAAAACATTAGCAAACTTCTTTCTGGGTGAATCCAGTAGAGACAATGTAGCAGTGTTTTCTTAAGATGTTGAGGGATGAATATGAAGGCCAGAGAATAAATTGTAGAGCCACAAGTTTGTAAATGACAACCTCTTTTAAAAGGATTTTCTTAGAAGTTCGAGTGATAAATCTTTGTCCAACACTTTGTAAACATATTTACTATGTTCATTCCATCTGTCAAGTTCAGCTGAGTGGGATTGCATCCATTATATTTGGTATTACTGGAAGTGAGGTATTCAATACTTCATTTGACTGTATCCAGGAAAAAAATGTGCTCCCTCAAGCTGAACTCCCACTCATCTGCCTAGAATTTGAAGGCCGAGTGCCTTAGAAGTCCCATATAAAATCTATGTGTAATATTCCTTAGTATGTCCATTGAAGTTCTTTTAATACTGTTAAGATGCACATTTAGCAGGGAGAAGGAAACAAGCTCCGGAAGAATACTAAGATTTGGCTGAACCGTAAACTCTATATCAGGAACTGATCCAAACTTTGGTTTTGCCTTTTATAAATCACAAAACGTTGTAGATACAGAATGAATCATTCCCAAATTCTGAGGCTCAGTTTGATGTGGAACTACAAAGTTCTCAAAACTCTAACCAAGCCCCTGGGGTAGGAAAACCCCTGGAGGGTGATACTGGCACAGCTTGAGCTAGCATGAGAGCTGAAGAACCAGAGGCACCTCCTAGGCTCTGCAGTCTCATTCACTGAGTGACTTGCTAAAACTTCTGCAGTCTCTTTCCCGAATCTCATCCATAAAATATGGCACATAAAAATGGTGTATTCTACCTAGTGAATGAGCAAAGGAGTTTGGAGACTATAGACTTACGGGAAGATGAAACTCAGTGACAGGAGGGAAAAAAAGAAGGGTTGAAATGGGAAAGGAGGGAGCAAAATGGCTACTGTGAAAGACGGTTAAAACCACTTGAAAAGTTCCCACCCCCACCCAGCATCCTGGCTCTAGCTCTGTGTCAAATTGTTTCTTTGGAAAAAAAGCCAGTCAGAGTACATTCCTCCTCAAGCCCGAGCAGGACGTTATAAAAATGGAGAATAGCATGTAAATCATTCATGGAGACAGGGAAATAAATAACCCTTTATGCCCATATAAATACTGATCTGATGTTCATAAGGGGAATTTACATGGAGTTTTATTCAATACTGTCAGCTATTCCTCTGTCTTCCATCATTCCTGCCGTGAAGACAATTCAAAATATGGCGGTGGAGAGAGCAGCCTCTCCACCAATTGATCCACAGCACATCATGTAGAAAGCTCTGAACTTGCCCTTGGTACTGCTGTTATTTTTATTATGGCTCTTAGCCGGGTGAGATCATTCTTCCTGGTTTGCCTCCCAAGAAATAATGGGAAGCAGTATGTTTAGTCAGTGGATTGATTCAGTGATCTATTAGTCTAATCCTGACTCTGCCAATCATCTACTAGGCAAATCACGTCACTTCTTTGTGCCTCTGTTTCCTCTCTGACCTTCTGTCTGTCTTGTTTATTTGGACTGTAAGTTATTGAGGGCAAGGGCTACCTCTTGCTGTTTGTATGTATGTTCCATGTCTAGCGCACTGGGACCTCTGCGACGGCTTAATCTTCAAGTGGTGCTGCATGTAAATAATAACACTCAACTCCTCCTCTAGGAAGTCACAGAAGGAGTTGACAGATGGTTGTATAAACTGGTGGCAAGCTAGAAAGAAATGAGTAAGAGTCTCTAACATGAGCTCTTTGGCTACGTGCTAAACAAGCACAGAGCAGGAAGATGCTTTCTGCCCCACAGATGTCAATGTGAGGCCATTTTGACCGTCACAAGCTGCCCTGAGCTCTCAGCACCTGCATTCACAATTTACAGACACTTCCTGAGCATCAGGGACTGAGTTGTATGCAATCGTGAGGCAGATCCGTGCCATGTGGCAAATGGAAACCAAGGTGACTTGCTTGGCCCAAATGAGGCTAAATTACGTGATGTTTTATTGTACATACTGTGAACAAGGAATACAGCTGAGGAGCTCCTGCAGGCCAGGTGGGAAGCTGTGGTAACCCAGCCCTGGGTTGTTCAGCTGAGCCCTCAGATTATGGCTATTCTTTCTAGAAGGATTAGGTTGAAATTTCTTTTGGTTTTGGGAATCTCTATGCGTGGCAAGATTCATATTCAACAGCAGGGCTAGATCAGGAGTGTTTTCTATCGGTTACAATACTGTCTCTTCCCAGGGATCCTTTTAGCCATCATTTTGGTTTTGAAGCCTCTCTTTTAAGTGCAGGGGTGATACGGCTTTAGGTAAGTTTTGGCTCAATTTGGCATTCCCTCAGTAGACTGTTCCTCATGGATACTGTCAAGAACTTACTCATTTTTTTTACATATGGCTTTTTTGATAGGCCTGATGCTTTTTAAGAGACATTTTAGATACCAGATTCTGGAAGTATCTTACAGTGTTTCTGCTGGAAATGAGGCATGGAGATTGGGCAGAGAATACCACAGTGGAGCCTAGGATTTTGTTTGCTACTGTGCTTATGTCTGGTTGATTCCTCTTTGGTCACTGGAAAAGCAGTTTAAAATATGAAAAAAAGGAGAATGATCCTGCATTGTGCTCCATAGTTTTTAATATGAAATTCAGAACGTTGCTTTGATTCTGTGATTCCCTCAGTGCTGTGAGGGACACTGCCCCATGTATAGAATCATAGAATCCCAGACTGGTTTGGGTTGGAAGGGACCTTAAAGCTCATCCAACCTGGCCTTCAACACTGCCAGGGAGGGGCAGCCACAGCTTCTCTGGGCACCCTGGGCCAGGCTTTCACCACCCTCACACCAAAGAATTTCTTCCTATTATCCAGTCTAAATCTACCTTCCTTTAGTTTGAACCCATTTCCCCTTGTCCTATGACAAGCCTGTAAACATAGGCTACTTCTGTTTGATATGGTAGGAAATAATACAGGGAAACTTCCTCAGCTTGCATAAATCAGAAATACTCCATTGAAAAACTTCAGCTTCTTAATTCACCTGAATTTTAAGGTGCTACACTTGTTTACGCTAGATGACAGTCTGTCCTGTCCCTTTTTCCATTGGCAAAGAATGACTATAGTTGAAAACTAACACATATGTACTACAGGTGCTGTAAAGCAGACATACAGTGAAGCACTTGGAAAGAAATGATTTGAAAGTTAAAGCAAATCTAAGCCTGAAATCCAAACTCTGATTAAATTTTAAAAGGTTTGTAAATAGCTTTTAAATTAATTGTGTGTGTATGTGGCTATGTGTGTATTTTGTTTCTTGATGTGTTTTCTTAGAATATACTTTGCCTGATATCTGAAATAATTACTACCTTTTTCTGAAATCTGTGTATTTTCAATTTTAGTTTAGGTCTTACAGAAAAGTAAATCAGAGAGAAAGATAAACATAAAATACAGTAATTAAATATAAAAATTTAAGTACCTTGAATCAAAAATAATAAGATTATTGCTATGAAATTAGAAGAGACTCATCAAAGTAAAAGTAACTGTGACTAAGGACTATGAAAATATAAAGGGATTAACATATGTGGTAATAGGGCAATTAAATCCTTAGCTTTTTCACTGTGATGATTTTATAGCATCTTCTGACTGTTGCCAGTTTGGAAGCTGCCAGCAAATATTTTCTTAATTGCAAAAGGAGACAATATGCGTCCCACTGTTTCATTCATAACATTTGATTAAGTTAAAGAGGCTGCACTTCTATTTGAGAGAACAAAGAGTTTGAGATGGAAATAGCAAAGACACATTGTGCGTTTGAAAAAAGATCCCGGGAACAAATGATTAACCAGAAATTTTACAGGGAAAAAAAAGTCTACTTGTCTTGACAGAATAGCCTGATCCTGTAATAAACCCTCCCAAAGTCAACAGTTCATAAAGTCTTTTGTTCTAGTAAAAGGGTCTTTAATTTTTAACACAAACTCACACTTTGGTATGCATGAGCTTAAGTAAAATTAGAAGACATGTATATAATAGGATTTAATGGATTATCATCTGCATTTTCCAAAGATGTCAGCTTCTCTCGGCTCTGATGGAGTAGCACTTAATGTAAATTTAATTTGAAGTGATGTATGGAGGGCTTGAGGTGGTACTCTGTGATTCCCTAACTGCCTGGAGAGGCTCTGTGGGTAGCATCTGGATTTGGCTGCTCCACATGCCCAGCAGCATCTACTAACTAGGATTAATGAGGTGGCCTGTTCACCAGTGATCCAAAGGAGGTATGCTACATTTACTCCCAACAATATGAATAGGATGGCCAGTTTCCTTTGGGGGCACACTGTTTGATGAAACTTAATGATGGTCTCGATATTAGGTGTAATAAATATACTGTATAGAAAGCACTTTTGCTTTGTCAGATTTAAATGTTATTTAATCATAAAATGGTGTTTGGCTTAGCAGGGCTGAGTTAAAGATCATAATGGCCTCAGATGACATCTTTAAAGCTAATATTTTGCCTAAGTTGGGAAATGAAGTACCAACTTAAAAGACCTGGTATTTACCTTTGAGTCATTTTTTTTTTCAGTTTGGGAAAGAGAGGGAGTAAATCTCCACTTGCTTGCAAAGTTATGTGCCAGTCTTGAAAAATATCTTTGCACTTGCCCTAATGTGTTTACGTAGAAATCAACAGCTATTAACTTAGGCAAAACTTCTCCGTGTGGTCTCAGCCTCATTTAGGCATCAGAATTGTATTTTGCCTTTGTGTCTAACTGAGCATTGAATGAAATCTCAGCTAATTTCAAATTCCCTTTGTCATCATGGTTTTCAGCCAAAAGTCTATAATAAATGGTCAGAAGATGAGCTGAGACTGAATGAATAGTGAGTGGTATTCATCAGCCAAACATAGAGTCCAGATCCAATTATATGTATTCATTAAGTGATAATGATATCATGGTCTTTAACTAGGAAGAAAAGAGTGTAATTGAATAATAACAGTTGTACAATCCCAGCGGAACACACTTTCCATCCCAGCACAGCGACCCTCGGGGATGATGCAGAATTGATGGAATTCTATTACTCTTTGATAGATTTATTATGAAGGGCTGAGTGGACTTGCTACTCCACTTTGTCACTCACACTAATCAGTATCGTAAGGCCCCGAGCGTGCAGGCTTTTGTATCCCTTTGACAAAGACAAGGTTAGGGGAGGATGACAGACACCCAGACCTTTACAAACCCATACCGCAAGATGAAATGGGCCAGCTGAGCTCTGAGCTGGGACAGAATTTTAATTTGTTTATCAATGGCTCACATGTGCAACACCATAAGGATATTTGTCAGAGGAGTAACACTGAAGCTAAACTCTTTTGTTTGGCAAGTGGAGCTTGGAAAAATATTTATTGAACTGTAAAAAACAGGATAAATGAAAGGAAGGTGAAAAGTCTAAATGGAGTGGAAAATAACTTGCATTTCTGTGCATAAAGTATAAGGAGGAAGGTTATCTTTGTCTGTTTTTGTTTGTTTCAGATGAAAGAAATTTACTCACAAACTGCAGTCTGATTTCTTGTTGATTTAGGTTCTGGGGGGGGACTCAGACAAAACAGAAGTGGGCGAAATGAATTTCATGTGTTGTTTTTTATTGTTGTTTATTTATAAGAAGCTTCCAGCTCAGACAGATGGATTGCTCTCATGCTTTTTCACCATTAAAAAAGCAGCAGAGTATATAAAATACCCTGGCCTTAAAAGCTGGAACTTGTAAATACAGTCTTGGATTTAGAAAAACAATCTTGTATGTCTTCAAGTGTGGCTGTTTCTACTATTCATCGTTCCCATTCAAATGCAGGCAATAGGCTCTGTCAGCATGGTCACTAGCTATCAGAGCTTGCTGGATTCAGAGAAACAGACAATTTGTTGTGCTTTTGATCCAAACAGGAGCTGCAACCAACGTTGGCATAAACAAGGCATTGCATAGGAGGCTGCTGCCAGGGTTTGTTTTTTGTCAGTGTTGTTGAATGATGGATATTTCCATCCTTTCTCTCTCTCTGAATTGCTTTTCTCTTTCTTTTTTTAGTCTAGCATTTTGCATTCTAAGAGGGACTTGACAATTCAGAGTCTGGATTCAGTGTTCCTGTCCTTAAAAACAAATAACCTGCGCAGTGCTGCTGTCCTGTGTGGGTTTGCCATGCCAGTGCCTCTGCCTCTGGTTGGGATTTGTGTCAGAGGCAGCACAGTCAGCTGTGACTGCAGCAGCAATTGGCTTGGCTGGCTCTGGGCTGAATGTGCACTGCAAACAACGGCAAAACAGACACAGGGATACCAGTGACCAGAACAGAAAGCATTTAGGGGAACATTAGTTTCTCACATTTTGTGCTATGGATTCTCTCTTTCCTTCCACAGAAGCATTTTTGTTTTCATTTTTCTCTCTAGCCAAAGGCACAGTTGTGTGGATGTGTCTGTGAAGCTTGGTGGCCCTGCTGGTTACATCTAAATGGCAAACTGAAGGTGCATCTGGAGCGTGGGAAGACATGCCCACACTGATTATTGTCTTGCCAACAAAATCAGTGAAGGGAAGATGACCCAGGTTTTACCATATGTATCAAGCACAGCACAGAGCTGCTGACTGGCTGGTGCTGGAGTCCGGAGCCCAGGCAGAAGCCTGATACCACATCAGCATTACTACTATGTGTTTTTTGTTTTGTCTCTCTTGTTCCCCCTGCATAAGTAATTCTGAGGCCTGGAAGTAGACTTTTGCTCTCTTCCAGGACCAGCCACATCCATAAACTCTCTGCTTGTTTGGGTTCAATGAAGTACATTTATTTGGTTAAGGTGCCAGGTAGTGTCCGAGTATTTCAGAACTGAAAATTGTTTTCTGCGCTACAAATAAGTCCTGCCTTGGCAATGGCCCTTCTGCATGACTTCCTTTGTATGGCTCAACTGTGTGTCTCCCTTTGGGTTGGATGGAGATATTTTGCTTGCCCATGCAGGCATTTTTGTCACTTCTTTGCATCTTTCACCATCATGGGTGCAATGAGCAGATGGTAGCATTTTTGCATCTGTTTTGAAAGAGCATGCCCAGAAAATCAGGTTCTGTAAACGGAATACAAGAAAAATAATCCTCTTCAGTGCATTGTGGTGGCAGCGTGGGATTTCACAAGACTCTCTGGCTTTCCAGTCTTTCTCAGGGCCCAGCACAAGTGCCTGTGAACAGCCACTGCCTGTCCTGCTCCACTTTGCTTCTCTGCTTTGGCACACGGTGATCAACAGGTGTAATCAAGTGGAAGGGGGTGTGCGACACCATCGCTCCCACAAAGGATGACTTCCTGCAGAACAGATGTCATTTGCAGCATTATGCTGCCTGCCCATCTACCCCCTTGGTGTCTGGCCAAAGACCCGACCAACTTGCAGGCGGGCGCAGTGCCTCCCAAACAGATGGGCATGAGCATAGGCAGGCCAAGGCCCACATGGGAACATGAAATATGCTGGAGGCAGGTGGTGTGAGCAGCCAGGAACGTCACAGTATCTTTCACTCCCAACACCTTCACAACCCTGGCAAGATCAGATCCAGCAAATAGGTGAGTTAACTCTCAGAAGCAGAGAGGGAAGGTCAGGAGGAGAGAGAGAGCAGAGATAGGCAGAGGGGTTACCTGGAAGAAGTGTTTGAACAATGCCATCATTTCTGCTTCAGCAAGTGCAGAAGAGTATGTATGGAAAAAGCCAGAAAAGCCACATTTGTAGCTTAGCAGTATGAATCTTATTTCTGTGATTTGGTGAGAAAGTTATTGTAATGAGAAGGGATATGTACATACCTAAGCAGACTTTGACAAGAGGAGAATCATTTGAATAGAAAATCCAGTGTTAAACTTGCTGTCAGTTCACAGCTGTCACAATGAACCCACTCACCACAACGTTTCTTGTACAGTTCCAAACAGTGAAGTAGTGATGGACATCATTCAGCTAGATGTTCTTTCATGGGAGATATCAAAATAATGATTTTATGTTGACCAGATATTTTGTTACAGATGATCCAAAGCTTCTTGTTAAACAAGTATTCACATTCTTAGGAGAATATAGCTGTAAGTAAGAATCTGTTCCTTTGGCATCTCCACACCGCTGTAACCAAGGAGCCCCAGCACTGCTGGCATGGCTGCGTGTGCTGCAGCTGAGTGAGGTGGATGTCTGTGGTTCTGCCAGTAAAATGGTGTGGAACCTGTTCCTGTGGGTGTCCTGGGATTTACTTCCCACAAGACAGTACAGTGTACACTAGCTGACTTATCTGTGAACCATGGAAACATTTTGAAAAGGTAAAGCAGACAGTACACTGAAGAATCATTTGTCACAAGTAATTGCAGGCAGTCAGAAAGAGCAGAGAGAGTATATGAATCATGACGTAAAAACAGTGAAGGGCAGGCATTTAGTCTGGTCTGTGGCTATAAGTGCAGTGACACAGGTTAGTCCTGGCATGATATACAAATGTTATGTGCAGAGGGACAAGTACAATGAATAAAGAATTCCCGTTTTCTCATTATCTCATGCAGCAGAGAGGTTTTTTACTTCACACATAACTCATAACTTTTAGTAGGCAGGAGATGGCTACATTGAATTAGTGGGAACATTTTGTTTCCTGAATTTAAATATTCTCCCTGTGACAATTTATTTCCAGTGTAAAACCCTGGTAGGATGCACAGAGGCAGGGAGGTTAGCCCAACCAGCCATTTCAGCTGGCCCAACCTGGGACTGGTTACAGAGCCACCACCAGACACAGACAGTCTGGCAACAAGACAATGCTGGCAGGCATCAGTGAGCCATATAGATCAGGTTTGGTGACTTCCAGGACTATATGCAGAAGAAGAACTCTAAATAAGGATCATTAGAAAAATAACAGTGTAAAGAACTAGAAACAAACAAGACGATTTTTTTTAAAACCTTTTACTTCACCAATCAGTGATTCCATCCTGAAATGTTAAAAATAATAAAATCCATATAACCTAGATAAGGAGAGAGCTAGATTTGGATCCAGGGTGAAACCTATCATTCAAAAAGGAACAACTGAGAAATCATGTACAATGCTGTTGCTTATGAATTTGTTATAAAGGTAGATGATAGTGGGAACTGCTGTTCTTATGTCTGCTTCAGGAATTTATTATTTATGGGCAAACACATGCATGATACATAATAACTTTTAGTTGTTTTATAATTCTCTTCACTCAGACATCTCAAAAGGTGGGTAGAAAGTAAATGTGGGTAGAATTATTAGCTCCATTTTAGAGGAAGAGAAGTTGAGGCCACGCTGTTGGCCAGCAGTTGTCCACGAGGCATGGCTGGATGGAGCTGCAAATGTAGCACCTCAGATTTCTAGTGCAGAGCTGGATGAAAGGTCTTTGAGTATTGGATAAACCGAATTCTCTCACTCCAGTGTTGCATCAGGATTAACTCCACGGGTTGAGACTTCTGATTCACAATCCCATTTGGATTTAGCCAAAAGAGTTGAAAAGGTTATCATTGCCACTATTTCTCTCTCACAAAAAGATGACAGAGTCAATTTTCAGCCTAAAATACTTGAATAATCATGTGAATAACCAAAATATCTTTAAAGTCTCTTTAAACTGTTCCAGCATGATTCAGCAGAACTCACAAGGTTACCCTCTCAGTTACTGGCACCTAAAACGTGAAGAGCGCTGCAAAGTGTGCAAGCTGTGTCACCTGATAGTTAACATGTGCCTGTGTCAGACTGGCTCAATGTAAGCAAACTATAAAAAAATGTAGATGGCAGAAGTTCCTTGTCACTGCAGTGTTCTCAGGACATGAGATACTGGAGGCAGCACCAAAACAACTGATTATTACCACTGATGAAAGTCCTGAGGACACTGAGAGCTTTGCTTGTTTTCTTGTCCAAGTATTTTCCTGTGCCACTCCACAGACTTAGCCACAGATGAGGCTGTACATTGCATATGTCTTTGTAACAAAGTGACAAAGTAGTTACTTAAGAAATGCAACCTCTTGTTCCTCCACAACCTATCAGAGATAAACTGTATTGGGTAGCGACAATAGGAAATGAATGACTGGGCTTAATATCACAGGTCATCCCTCTTCTGCTGACATCCAGTTATCCCAGTGATTCAAGTAAATTAGTAGCACAAGCTGAAAGTTCTTATTTTCAAGTGAAAATGGGAGAGAGAAAAGTTCCCAGAAAGTTGTAATATCCTGTTTTGACATTTTCAGAACAAAAAGTGAAAATTTCAGATGTTGAAATTACTTTTCATTTCAAATATTCAAATTCTGTATTATATTTAAATGTTGTTAAGAGATAAAAAGGTCAAATTCTAAAAGGCCATGTTAGAATTATTGTTTCAATTTTGCACTGAAACCATTTCCCACGTTGTACAAATTTTCCTTCATTGAAAATTTCAGGTTTAATTTCTGATCATAACAAAGACAAATGTTCAAACTTCAAAACCTTTGCTTGGCTCTACCACAAGTCTCTTCTCTCCCTTTCCTCAGAAAGGCTCTCAGCCTGACTCATGAGAAGCCCAGTGGAAGCAGTCAGGAATTTTTAGGAACCAAAGTGTTCTTAAACCAAGCCATGAATCAGACTTTTTGGAATTCACAAACAGAATCAATGAATCTAAACTTTTTGTTGATGTATAAAATAATAAATAAACCCTAAGCTTCTTCAAAACAGACAGGAAAAAACCCTACCCATTTTCCTCAAATCTGTTTTTCTCCATACCTCTGCATAACCCCTTGAAAATTAAGAGTCAAGGATCTTTGTAGACATGTTTGTGTATGTTTATTTTCTAAAGCTAGTACTGATAAAACTGAACAGATGCTTGCCTCTAATTACCAGGCTTCCCTTTCCAGTCTTGAGATTATAGACATCAGTTCTTAGAGTTTCACATCCTCTTCGTTTTGTCTGGAATTGGCTGTCTCTCTCTTCCGAAGTGTTTTTTCCTGGCTGTGTTCTTTGCTGTAGTTGGGTTATTTGCTAGGTATTTCTGTATTGGCTTACTGAGGTGGGGTAAATCGTGGTGCCTGCAAACGACCAAAACTTGAAACTTCTTTGGAACTGAAATCTCACCCTCATCTGGGTCTGCAGCCTGTATAACATTTTGTAACCCACTTGATTTTTTTCTTCTCATTCATCTCATGTTTCTCCTTTGTTAAGCAGTTGCAGTAGCTACCTTTGAAGTGAAGGATCAAGCTCAAAATCTTACTGTTTTACAAGTGAAAAGAGAGATTTGGAATGTAATGTCTTTTTCAGCCTTAACAATAACATCACTGCCAGCAACTCTGTAACAAGGACTGTTATACTCCCACTCCTACTTAGTGGCAGAAATTGGTCTGTTTTATGTTCCTGCTCAGACGTTTCCATTCATCTCTGCCTTGCTTTTAATGGCCCAATCTGTACCACTCTCGTTAGTCAGTGTTTACATTCATGGTCCATTTGGGTGGAACGATTTCTCACCTGAGGATTGCACAGCCATTGTTCCGCTTAGGTTTTGTGCACTGATTTTATTTTATGCTGAATCTGGCTATGAGTGGCCTTGTGTTTTAAGGTATCGGTATGTCTAAGAGTTGAGTGCTGTGACAAACACCAGCTCGGCTGACGAGTGACAAACGATGCAGGCAGATCCTGGAGCACATCACTATGTCACTATATCTGACCTATGGATGGGTCCTTATCGCCCATCCAGGACCATACACAGAGTGTAGACTGGTGCACCTTTTCCTCCAGGATTGTTTTTGAAAGAGTTCTCTAGGTAATCTAGACAGTGTATGCCATACAAAAAGGTGAAGATTATTCTGGGAATCTGGATGTCCCATTTTTGCAGGACTCCAGGAGAAGATTGGGAAGATAAGTGGAAGAAAAAAAGGATGAAAAAAGATGTTCTGAGCTTATTGTAATGTATCTATCACGGTTTTTTTTAGTCTTTTCTTTTCAACTGTGGAGTTTTCCAGCCTCAGATGAAGCTAAAGAAATTAGCTGATATTTTTATTGCTGGTGAATAGCCAATCTGAGATGACTTTTGAGGACGGTCAGAACCCAGTGAATGACATAGTCACCAAAGGGTGACTGAATCAGGCGCCTGTGACATATGAGAACCTCCACTAACTGTAACAACTGAGCAACTCAGACCATTTTATTTCAGTCAAAATCTTAGTGAACAGCTGTTAATTCAAAGTGATTTAGTTTTGGATCTTATTTGAGGTTTTTTGCTTATTTGTTTGGGTTTATTTTGTTTGGGTTTGTTTTTCTTTTGTTTGTTTTGTTTTGTAATTGGGCTGTTTATTTCTTTGCAGTTGATTTAAATTATGCATCTTGGCTGCCAATTTTATTTAAATTTAATAAGAGTTATTATAGAATAATTAGATAGCAAAAGACTATTAAGAATGTTTTTAAATTTAACAGTGACACTACACATAGATAAACATACTCTTAATAATCAATTGGTCTTTAATCACACAATTTTCTTCTGAAACTTATGTTAAATCTTATTCAGATATAATTTAAACTGAATCAAACAGACACTAAAAATTCTATTACTGTAAACCAGCAATTTGTCTTGCCTAACCACTGCTTTCATGGATAATAGTGGTCTGAGTAGTACAATGGCCTGGCAGGGTCTAGGACGAGCACTGCTGGGCAGATGTGATACAACTGAAGGGTGGAATTTTCTGGAAAATCAGATGGAAAGATGGAAATTGTGAATGGCAGTGAAGCTAACTTTGCTTTCACATTGCATGGGCACAAGGCAGCTTGCATCCTTGCTAGGAGGACATCCTCCAGCTGAACTCAGGCTCTGCCTTTAGACCTTCTGTGCAAGCTGCACACCTTCATTTGTTCTCTGTTGCTTCAGGTGTGATATTGGGAAAAACATGGATTTCACATTTCAGTTGCCTACTTTGATTGCGAACTCTAGGGAACAGACAGGTTGTTGTTAAATATATGTTCAGCACTTTTCATGCTTAGTTTTCTGCTCAGCCATGTCCTCTAAGTGCCTTATAATGCCAATAAATAATACTACTAGTAAGACACTAAAGGGCCAAACCCATTTCTGGCTTTATTCCTATGTTGTCAGTCTGAAGTCAGCTGTGCCATTGTCTTTTTCATAGCATTGTTCTTTTTCTAGTAAAATTATAAGGTGACACTGCTGTGGGTTTATTGATTTTATTTGATTTCTGTAAATGATATAGCATATACTGAGGTCAAAGTCCTGTGAAGAGGAGCAAAACCAGCCTCAGGGTTGGTGTTGATCTACCTCTCTGAGATTTGATATTATTTTTTCCATTAAGGGTCTGGATACCAAATGTCAGCTTGTAAACCATCTGTAGCTCCAAACATGAAGTCCGTGAAGAAATTCCTACTGATTTCAGTTAAGAACTGGAGAATAGGCCCTAGTTATTGGGGAACTATTGCCATATTTGTGAGAGATAGCAGGGTACAGTGCAGAATTTCTCAGCCATCATAAGGATTACAAAAGACAATCAAGGAGATCTGGAAACTGAAAATGTTATTATAGTCTGAGGCAAAAATTCTTCTTAGCCTTCTATTCTCTCATCCTTCATGCTTAAGTATTCTCTGTCAGCTTTGTAAAATACATGCACAAGTATATTACATTGACTTACTGTTGTTACCCTTAGTACAGGTGTAGTAGCCTACTGCTATCTCTATGTAGCATAAACCTCACCAAGTCAAAATAGGTGTGAATGACTAATTACGTGTGGTCATCCCTCTAATACCAACCTAACCTTTCAGGAAGCAACAGTGTTTCTGTTAGAATCTCTTGGGATAGGTTCAAGGCTTTGGTATATTTCTAAGGATCACTGGATCTGAATTTACATGAATTTGTGTAAGTCATCTCAGGGTCTGAAGGGCTGCTACAAACACAACAGAGCTGGGTTATGATGTCTGCTTCCTCTGCAGGTTATCAGCCTTCAGCTCTGACAGCACAACTGCTGGTGTAATGAGTCATTAACCCAGCCCAGTCAGAAGTGGTCCTGTTTCAAAGAACCTTGTACTAAAACTCTTTAAGCTAAGTCAAATCATTTGACAGATCTGGACTAACTAATGGCTACCTGAGCAGTTGTGTTGGCTGCTCTAAGGGGGCGATAATCTCCAGTGGATGGTGAGGGAGTAGGGAAGTGCAGCTGCTTCCTAGAGCAGCCACAGCATTGTGGTACCATGGTAAATTACCCTTCTAACAAACATACTCTTTCCTCCTGTACTACGTAAAGAAAATGACCTGGTCTTGGGATGTCACAGGGACTGGCTGGTTAGGATTTATACTGCTCATACATCTCTGCATGAAGTCTATTTTTATTCCAAACCAAATACATTGTGATTCCACATGCCAGGCTGTTCTTCAAGTGAAGCTCACGTCCTGTAAGATGCATAGTCAGATATTATGAAGAGGGAGTATTAGAGACAACAAAGTATTTGTTGTTTTGAAATCAGGAGGATCACTGAACTGCAGCAAGGGAAATTTGGAAGGTTTTAGCCTGTTTCAGAAATGACTTTACACATGACAAATGGTGACATTTATAAACTGTTGGAGAGGGCCCTAAAATAAAGGGAATGGAGTTTGAAAATATAAAAACCACCCTGGAAGGAGATCAGGAGAAAAGATATTAATAGCAAACCCCTCCCTGAAATGCAGAGAAGTAATAAAAGAACTCTGAGAACATTCCTATTGGTGGATTTTTTTTTGCTATGACTCTTCTCAGAAAATCTCATTTAGTTCTTGCTGCTTTACAAAACACTGTTGTTGCACAGATGGATATGGTACTTAGGGACGTGGTTTAGTGGTGGGCTTGGTAGAGCTGGGTTAGTAGAGTTAGGTTGATGGTTGGACTCAATGATCTTAAAGGTCTTTTCCAACCTAAATGATTCTATGATTCTATATTTTTAAAAAACCCTGTTGATATCTGGTAATACATTTCTTTAAATGTTATTGCAGAATAACTTTTCAGGAGGGAATAACAAAAATTTCACTGACATCTAGACATTGTTAATAGTTATTTAGTATAATAATATTATATATTATTTGTATTTAAACAAAAGCATTTCAGATTTAACTAAAAATCTTCAACTCTGTGATTGGAGAAGGGATGTTACTGACTCAGAGGTAGTGAGTACCTTCCTTACTGCAACTATAGTGCCCTAATGTCCTATAGTAATGCAAACAAATACTGTACAGGTAGCATGTGCCAGCTTGAAATGTGAAACCAAGGTCTTGAAAACCTGGGGGAATATATTTTTATTGTATTTTACATAGCCCTGGCATCTTGGCTACAGCTGCATTATTACATTCACTCTTTTTGCATTCTTTTTGAGGTCTCTGTGAAATACATTTTTCACTTTCCCTTCTGAATAGCTGACACTATTGTGGTATCACAGTATGCTGCTAAATAGCTGATTCCTGCTACTCCATATGGGGCTGTATTTCTGATGAATCCCAAATAAATCTTCAAATAGAAAATGCTGCATAATGTCAAATTATCATTATTATTACAGGTCTGGATATTCCGTTAACAGTATCATAAAGCATCAATAATATGCCTGAGATTCTTTAAGGTATAAAATAAGTCCCTTTGCAAAGGGAAGTCACTCTCTGGCATAGGAACTGACTGTGGAAAGAGAACCATACCCCACGGTATTTTGTTGTTCCCAAGTGAATCCTATTTCCTCTGAGATTTGAGTGTGGTTTAAATGACGATTCTCTGTAGTTTCCAAGACCTATAACAATTTCTTCTCCTATTTGATTTTAACAACTCTAATAAATCATAATCTGGTGTGACTGGGGAGCCTTACAGCTATGAGGTTTGTAAGCACCATAAAAATTTCTTCACTGCTGGTTAGCACAGATGGGAGCAGAAGCAATCCAGAGCATGTCAAGAATATCTCTCTCTTGCATGGATAAGCTTAATAAGGCAAACTTGTTGTTGAGGGAAGGCACTCGACTGATTCCAGAAACAATTAGGAAATACAGCAAACAAATAAGCCTCAGTGATTTGAATGACTCAGGTGATCCACCAGATTCATATGCTAAAAACCGTGTTTTCCTTAGTTACAGACTTGCTGTTATCTCACTGAATTGGAGCAAAAGCTTTCAGAAAATCACTGCTATTCACTCATTTTAAGAAGTGTTACAGTAGATGCTAATAACTACAGTAGGACTGTTAGAAGATGTGGGCCAGCTTTATCAAAATGGCTGGAGAGCTCAGAGGCCAGTCACAACAGTCCTAAAGGAGCCTGGTTTTTTCCATAAAGTGCCAAGTTCTCATCTTCTGAAAAGTAAATTTGAAAGGTGCATGCTCATACTGTGAGTGCATTTTGAAAATCTTGGCCATGTGATTTGCTGTTAGCCAAACTAGCTACTAACTACCTTCTATTTTTCTCTAGAATAAGTTTTCCAAGCTCTTTCTGGGTTACTTTTGAATGAGGTGTGATCAGTGCATCAGGCAGAAAAATGAAATTTGGAGTCATGTTTGCTTTGTGATCATAGAAGTCACCCTGGCTGTACATTTTGTTATCAGAACTTACCTGCAATTTCATAAAAGTTAATATGATGAATTTATGTAGCTCGTTTTTGTTAAATACATATTGTATTAATACATATAAAGCAAAGAACGAGCAAGTGGGAATCCTGTTGTCTGGCCAAAAGACTGTTCTGCTGCCAACTCTGTGAGTATTGTTTGAGTAACCAGAGACCTAAAATGATATTACATAGCCATAATTCAAGATTAATCTACTTTAGGGAAACAAGCCACTCGATTTTATATCACAGCCAAAATAACCCCCAACCCTATATTAAAAGGATATTAAGAGTCCTTGCAGTGAGAGTGTCCTGCGGAAAAAAATGGGAGATAATTATGTTAATTATGTTATCTCTAAATGCTGTGCTGTAATATCAAAGGGAGCTAAATGAGAGTTGTTCGAATCAAACTTAATTCTGGTGTTCCTGAGTGGGAGTACTGGAGTTTATTATTTTAAAGTTGATTTTATCTGTGTGATTTCTTGGGCTGTTAAATAGGCAAACTGGGTCTGACTGGAAAAATCTTGTGTGAAACATCATATAGCTACTGCTTTAGTTTGCCTGAAGAGCTAACCAGTGTCTTTAGATTCACCTCTGTGACTTGGGTTTGGAGTTAACGGATTAATTAATAACAGAAAGTGCCATCCTGATGTGCGAACCAGCACAGCACTGGGATGAGACATATTTGCCCACTGGATTTCACAGGTGCTTGCTGAGAGGAGAGGAATTTTGATGTACAAGAAGCCTGGATTCCCCTCATGTTTCAAAACACAGTCACAGTCTTTCCCCCTGACTTTCTCATTTCAGTCCTGTCCACTTGGCTACTTTCTCTTTTCTTTTTGGATTGGTCCTGCCTCTCCCAAACATTTCTTCTCAACCATTACTCCTCCCTTCTCCGCCCTGCTCTTTTCCAGCTCTTTATCCTTATGTGGAGAACTTCCACTAATTTAATCTCAGTTTCCTTCTAGCCTCATGATCTCAGCTAATAAAGTTCTTAATCCAATATCAATCACTCCATAATTTCCCACCTGCTGGTTTCTCCCAGTCCTGCATTCCCTCATCCACTTCTTCCTGCCAGACTTTCACCAGCTCTCCATGTCCTGGTCTGTACTGGTTGATGGTGCCCCTCTCTGCAAGCCAAAGCTCTTGTCTCCTGGGTGTCTTGCTGCTTTTTTCTGCCTGAGTGATCGCTGATGGCAGTGGAAGGAGAGAGAGAAACTTAATGAGTCTGGATTTCAGCTCCTATCTCCAAGCTCTGTGAAATCCTTACCGACATCTAGAGGGTATCTCGCTATTGCTATGTTTTAGTCTTGGCCTAACGCCAAACATAGAACGTTTCTGAAGTCTAAACATGCTTTAGGAGGGGGTAAAAACGTGACCGTGTGAACTGCCACCGGGTTGAGATGCCTCCTCCAGCCCGGAGCTGTTATCTGGGCACTAACCAGGAGGGGGGGATGTTCCATGGGAGGACGGCCCAGGTATTGCTCGGCGCGGCTGCTGTGCTTCACTGTGCACCAGGGGAAAAGCGGAGGGCAGAGCTGGCGGCCAGGCGAGAAGACCCCCAGTCTATTGACATATTTATTTATGTATTTATTTATTCAGATTCTAGCTTAAAACTTGAGACTGTTGAGGAATGAATAATTAAGTAATTTTGTAGCTTTGCAAAAGTGTCTGTGACAAGGACGCTGTCTGAGACCTACAGGAGTTGACAATGTCACAGCTACGAGGATTTCCCAAGACTTGAGGGCTTCTGTCACCATTGCAATATCTGTCACAGTGCTGGGCACTATGGAGAGCTTTTCTGAATGCCACATCCGTAGCCATGGGTCTAGTTAGTGAGTAAAGTACACTGCAAGGGACTCCTTTCCCAGCTGAGAGGATCCAGAACTGCACCCTTCATGGTGTGCTCTCTTTAGCCCTCTGAACTGCTTGAAAGAGTCCAGTGCAGAGCCACAAAGCTGATGAAGGGAGTGGAACATCTCCCTTCTGAGGAGAGGCTGAGGGAGCTGGGGCTCTTTAGCAGGCTGCCCAGAGAGGCTGTGGAGTCTCCTTCTCTGGAGACATTCAAACCCCAACTGGGTGCATTCCTGTGTGACCTGCTCTGGGTGGTCCTGCTCAGTCAGGGGAGTTGGACTGGATGAGCTTTTGAGGTCCCTTCCAACCCCCAACAGTCTGTGATTCTTTCAGCCTTGTCACATGCATGGGCATCAGGATCAAACTGTGACTGCAGCCTCATGGTACAACCCCTAGCCAGCTCAGACCTGGTGAGGCTCAGCACCCGAGCTCAGCACAGGGTGAGGCTGGGTGTGTTGGGGAGGCAAGCTGCCCTGGTGTGGGTTAGATCCTGCCCTTGAGTGATGACAAAATATGCACAAGATTGCTTCTGTGAAGCATGGGGTGTCCAAGAGTGCCCTCAGTGGGGTTGGTGATTTCAAACCATTCATAACAGGAACCAGAATGCAAAGTACCCCATTGGTCCTAGCACTTCTTTACCAATCAAATACTTTAAAGACAAATATAACCCAGTTACAAAGTAGATAACCCACGGTAACAATTCAGATAGCACACGGGATGAAAAAATAATGTAGCTAAAAAGTCATAAAAATGAATACTATTTGATTAGATCCAAACCAGTGGTATCAGCTGACTTTGCTCATTTAACCTGTCTCCTGATCACGGTACAGCCGTCATTTAGCTGCAGGGTGGATGTGTTCATACCGAACTATTAATCTGTTTCAAAATGCCATAACATTTCCATGAAGAACTTCCTAATTTTTTTTTCAGAAATTAAATGTCTGTTTAAAGTTCATTCCCTCCTGCTGCAACTAATTGAAATGAGATTTGGTTTATCTTTATGACATGAAAATGAGATTGAGTTTCATAATAATAACAATAATGATAACTCTATAGATTTTAGGACTAGTAGTTAATAATTATAGTAATATGTGGAGATTAGAAAAGAGTAATGCAGCATAAACAGTCCATTGTTATTTGTTGAGATGTGAGATTTGGTATCAGTTAATGCCATTTTTCTTATTTTGTATCTGTTTTCTGTTCTTATTGAATTTTAGTCAAGTGTATTAATTAATTTCACCCCAGTACATGACGGTTTAAGTAACCTTTTTTGAACTAGTGAACAACCTAACCCATAAAAAACAGATTCTAAAAAGGGATAATTCTTGAAAAGCATAAAGCTAAGGAATATAAACATTCATCAGCCATCTATCCTCCTCACCTCTCCTGAGGGCATATGATCAGGAGTTGGCCCTGCAGGCGACTGTAGCAGCTTCTGCTGCAATCTGAAGGTGAACCTGAAGGTCCTTCGCTCCCAGCTGGTGCACTGAGGTGAGGAAGGGACAGAAAGGATGTGTGTTTCACCCAGAGATGAGCCCAGTGGCTTGCCTGCCAGGGCAGAAATCCTGGGGGTGCTTCCTTGTTCTGTTTGAGGATGGGTTTTTAATCCCAACTCTTTCAAATCACGTAGTGTCCAAACCAGTACAAAACACTGGTGGAATGAGCTCCCTTTAGAAGTGTTGTGAGACTGGCCCTGGTGCCAAAACACTCTGCTAGAAAAGAAGAGAGTTTTTGGAAATGCTGACTATGTCTTTCTGCATATATATTTATATGTGCCGACTATATATGTATATGTATGTGTATACATATCTATGTATAAAATACATACATTTATTTTACTGATTACCCCAAAATCACGTCTTTGTCATCTTTTGAACAATCCTAGGAGTTATGTAACTGTTATGATTTTGGGTATTTCAAAGCTTATGCTCCTTGTTAAGAGGATAAAGATTTAAGAAGAAAAGTGGGAATATACCCATGCAAAATGAAAAAGTATATTCCAGAGGAGATCTGCATATCCATTTTTCCTCATGACAGTTTTCTTTTTTGGTTTTATCTTCTCTGGTCATTTTTATTCACTGAAGCTGAAGGTCATACAAGCCTCCATACGCAGAAAAATATAACCACCTCTGATTGTATTGCCTTTAACCATGCAGAGATTTACCTTATAATATAGATAACCACTGGCTGCAATGGGTTTTTGGAAAGTAAGGCAGTGTTTAATATCAGTCAACAAGAATCTGGTCCTTAGTGCTTTGAATTGAAATGCCTTCTTTCTTACAGGTCAAAGAAAATAAACATAAGGCATGCACTGTATGGGGAGACAGATCTCGGGGCCAGCTTTGCCATACAGCAATGTGCTGCCATGAGCAAATCAGCGAGATCACAGGAGAGGTGAGGAGCTGGCAAACACAGCCCCTAGATTTATGTTTTAAAGGATTTATATTAGTCTATAGAAGAGATAGGAAAAAATCTGGCCAGCAGATTTGAGACTCCTGACACTTTATGAAATTCAAATTTCTCAAAGCAGGAGAAGAACATCATCTCATGTATCTCCATCCACGCTGGGTACAGATCAGAACAGTGACCATAAAAGCTCTCAGCACACTTAGATTTAGGACCTTTTTGCCTTGGGGACATATACCAGCCCCTCTGTGTGTCTCAGAGAAGGAAAGCAAAGGCTGAAGATTTGATCAGGATGGGAGAGGGCTGGCCAGGAGGGAAGCTGCCCATGTGGTGCGGGCTTGATAGTTTGGGGAGGAAGGGAATTGTTGTTATTGGAAGTAGGGTCTCCAAGGGGGACTCAGCTGAGCCCTTTTGGGAGGGAATGGAAGGAATTAGTTGACACAAAGGACAATTGGCTGTAATGGCTCTTTCAGATGGTTATGTTTTATTGTGTAAATGCATGTTTATAGGCTTTTTTAAAATGCAGATTAGACACCTAGCACTGCATTTAGAGGTTTGGCAGAAAGCATGTCATTGACTCAACAAACCACTGCCCCTTCTTTTAAGCTGCTATATTCCCTCACACTAAAATGTGTTTGGGCAGTGTTTACTGTGTGTATTGCATAACCAAAGCAGTCGGTGATGCTGCTGGCAGAGCCGATGCATCAGAGCAAATGCATTGATAAACAGCATCTGCGAAGTGTCTTTGAGGATATAAACCTAAAGATTGTCCTTATTATTGTGCACATGGTTATAAGATGGGAATGAGTGCACTGTGTTTGAGTTGGAAGCCAATATACTATGTATTTGTAAGTGCTGCCTTACCGAGTAGGGCTTTGATTTGGTCTGTGCAAGTTCACCGACTTTAGTGGGACCAAGTAGCTTCAGCAGGGTAAGGTTTTGTTTGAGTCTTTTACACATGCTGTTCTGCTTCCAGACCTGTGATCTATCTGCTCTTGCTTTTACTGCTGACTCATGGCAGGTTCAGTGAGGAAAAATAGAAATCTCTGTTTTTCTATTACCCTTATGATTATCCTATAGTATGGACAGGTTGGCTTGAATCATCTGTCATGATGGTTCAAATCAGAAATAACCACTGAAGTGATTGGATGGACAGACACTTCACATTGCTGTCTGGGTGGGGGACAAAGCAGGTCTATTGCTATTCTAAATAACGGAGATGATTCTAGCTGTCCTGCTGTGGTAGTCTGAAGAATCAGGTCCAAATACTCCTCGTAAAACCCCCAGTTTAGTGGAGTCAACAACGCTGTGCCTTCTCCACAGCATTCCACAACTTGTGTCAGTGCTACTGCTGGACAGTCCTCTTTCTCAGAAGGACTGGGCTCAGTACATTTCTGAATGCTTAAAAAGATTTTTTTCTCTCTTTAAACCTTTCAACACCATCATCCCAGGGAGTTTTGCAAAAGGTGAGATGAAAATATGCTTTGAAACCTTCAAATGGTCAGGATGGCTTCTGTGAGAGCACATGGGGACTGTCCCATCCTTCCAGAGCAGCCTCTCTGCCTCGCAGCCCTCTCATTTGAACTCAGGTCTCTCACATGAAGCAAGAGCACAATCAATAGGCCACAAAGGGCAACCCCAGAATAAATTTTCAAAGACATGTTCTTAACTGTCTTCACAATAGAAGATATAATGACAGTGCTGACATGGAACGGCACTGAGTGACTTCTGTAATAGGGCTGGTCAATTTTTTTGTGTGTTTAAAGGAAAATTAGGTTTTCTACTATGAATATTTTTCATGACAGGTGCCCACTTTCCTCTAAGCATGACAGTGTCTTGTTAAAAAGCAACACTTTCAAACTGATGTATTTAATTTGAAAATGAACGTTTTTCATTTTTTGTTACCTGCTAAGAAGTGGGAATTTTGCCAGGAGAACACACTGATGTAGACAGAAAAAAAGACATCATTTTCTTAGGAAATGAATTCCTGTTTTCTGTTTTGCTCTGCCTTGTACCTGTGCCTGTAGACAACTACTGAGATCACGAGCATCAGCAATAGCTGTTTTAAAATGATGCCATATTTTAGGGAGACTGTGAGTAAAAAAATGTATTATTAAGCACAGCTAGTGCATATGGGAGTTCCTAGAACATAATCAGGGAAAATGACAGAACCGAAACCTAGAATTCAAAATGCAAATTAAAATTCCATCAAGAAACATGGCAAATTAGCCCACTCTGAGCTCCACGGTCTCACAGGGGTTCCAGAGTCCTCACCACAACTAGTTAATAGGATGTCTGTGACTGTAGCACACTCATGTCTTATATTTGGGAGATCAGAGCAGACTCCAGAAGGACACCAGTTCCATCCCCACTGGTTTAAATGTATATTTGTAAGTGGTTTTTAGCAGCTGCTTCAGGTATATCTAGGAATCAGTGGCATATCTGCCTGTTGCATAGGAGGTGTGAATGAAGCTTGGCCTGATGAGAGTGCCTGGTAGCATAATGTATGATGTCACTTGTGATGTTGTATTTCTTGGCTTGCATCATCCTGAGCTACTCTAGCTGTAGTTGCATAGTTAAGTATTTCTGGTGTCTTCTGAAGAGAGAAAAGTTGCTAGATAAGGGTCAAATTTAGCCATTAGATTAATTTCTGTCCCCCATAGGTAGTGCACAGATTTGGTATTGACAAACAAGCTTGTTGAAACATACTGGACTCAAACTACACGGTAAATCTTTCAAATAATGTTGAACACAGAAAATGTTAATCTTCATTATCCAAGGAGCCTGGCTTGTTCATGTAGCATGGTTTCGTCTATCATATTTTTAATAGATTTAGACACGTTAAAGCTGTAGGAGTTTACACAAAGAAAGAAATCTCTTCAATGGCATTGCAAATGTTTATCCAGTAAACCAGTACATTTGGCACATATTTAATAAGCCTTTGAGCAATGATCCCTGGAATCACTTGGAATTTCCTAAAGGACAAGAATCTCATTATACTATTAACTTTTTAGTGTTGAGATCCCCATATTTACTGGGATAAACATGCACTTTTAGCACATAGTTGAACGTTTTTAAAGGATGACACCTCAGACAGTTCATCAGGTTTTAATTTCTCCTGTTATGATTCACAGAAAAGGAGGCCTTTGTTTTTCCTGGTGAACTGCATGCAAGCAGAATGATACTTTGATTTCTTAGAACCACCTCAGGAGGCATTGTAGCATCAGTTAAATGTGTAAGGTAGCCCTTGGGGATGAAGGCACTTATTTCTACCCAGTAAACCATGTCCTGGTTGGTAGCAACTACTGCTAGATGACTGACAAGGGGAAGCTTTTGATGTGTCAGCTGAAGGTAGTCTTGGTAGTCTTATTGTTTTGCTATCTGTGCAACACTCTCCTCCCCAGTATGGGGTAATGTCCAGAGGAGTCGCAGCGCCCACACCAAACCCCTTGCTATGGCAGCAGCCACTTCAAACATAGTTTCATGAATAGGGGCTCATTTGACCCTTGACCACAACCAGCCTCTAAATTGGCAGACAGAGAATCAGAGTAATTTGTATCATTTCAATTAGTTACTAGCTGCATAACAGGGAGGTCATGACTTTTTTGGGATGATTATTGCCCATGGCAACCAAACTTCAATGTACCATCAGTTTCCAAATACTTTCACTTAATAAATGTAAGTTCATAAACAAGGCCCAATTGTTGGGGACACAACAAAGCTAATTATTTGTGCTGCTACCAAGTGAGCGGAAGATGACATAACTTTGTCGGCAAAATCCTTTTTATTAGCAACAAAAAAAAAGTCGCTGATAAATGGCTTTAATAATGTTGGCTGAATGAACAGTATTGATCTTTGACTATGTAAAATGGCGAGGAAAGGCAAGTTTATATAAGAGCACTGTTGTTGTACTATTGAGAGCAGGCTGGTTTTGTTTCACAGTTTGTTCTATGCACCAAAATTCTGAAATTCTAAAATCAATGTTGCCATTGTTGGGCCAAAACAGCACACCCTTACCACAGACAATGCAAAGAATTTCAAAATATAGATAGCTCCCTGATACATACAGATCGGATTGTAAGAAACATTGGGTTGTTTTTCCTTCTCGAAGAAAGGGCAGCTTGTTCCAGGGTGCAGACAATGGTGTGTCTACATGCCTGTGAAACTTCATGAACCCAGTGCAATAATTCAAGCCTTTGATTTGAAAAATGTTTTGTATGTCTTCCTCCACATCTGCAAATACCTCCACTTTCCCTTGATGCCAGCCAAGAGTTGTTAGCAGGCGAATGTTTTCCACTTGAGGAAGAAAAAAAAAGTTAGGCACGCACATAAGTTTTGCTATTTGGCTTTTGTTTTTTGAATTAAAATAAAGGTTTCCTTCTTTCATGTCACAATCTATTAGCCACTGGGATACCTGGTATCACAGTTCTTTCCCCTTCACCCCTGCATTTGTAGCAGATTTGACGGTGTGTGGAAACCAACACAGGCACTGCGCTGTGACTGCGTCACCTGCAATCAGCCGGAGATGCTGCTAAGATTAATCATGACAGTAGGCAATATTTCCAACATTATTAGAAGAGAAACCTAATATTTTGGGACATCAGGGATCTCTGAGCTGTTGTCCATCAAACTGAGAACCTTCATTTTCTACTCCTTGGATGGGTAACCTTAAGTTTTAACCATTTCACAGACAGAAGGTTCATACACATACACACACAGGCACGACCAATGTACTGTGCCAGATGCATGGAGTTAATCCAGGGAGCTCTTTGTAGTTGCTCTCAGATAGTTGTACAAACAGGGATATTGTGGTCAGACCAACTCTCTGTCTCCTCTTTAGGTTTTAGTGAGCCAATGTTCACTGCGTTAACTCCTCACCCTTTTGATAATTTGTTTATAAATCTGTGGGCATTTGCAAGACACAAAGCCAGGTGCTGGTGTTTAGCCAACATCTGTCCCTTCTACTGCATAGGCTGAGAGGGGGAATTAATCTACTTTGCTGATGAACTCTCAAGTACAATTTTAATGAATCATATTTAAAGTATGCTTAAATTTTGAGGTCTTAGGCTGTACAGAAAAAACACTATGATGTTTGATGAGTCTAGTTGAGCTGTTTAGACTGCAACATCTTTGAAGGATAGAGTTAATGCAGTCTTGTCTGAAGCCGACGTAGTGCAGTATCGATGTTAATGGGCTGGGAATTTTCATCACAGTTTTACTTTTTTCTTGCAGCTGTTGGTTGTAGGTCAGTGACATAAATTTTATTTAAGGCTTCAGCCTGCAAAACTTTATTAGGGATGGTAGAGATTATTGTCAGTGGTACTGGGCACAGCAGTAAGTGCAGCCTTTCATGCTAAGGACTTGCAGGGTCAAGCTGTGCTCTATTTGCAGGAGTAAGCAGTGCCTCAGGTTAAAAGATATGGGGGATCTGGCTCTTATACTTACGGAAAATCTCTAGGATCATGGACGGCATTAAGCACATTTAGTTCCTCATGAATGCAGTGGGACTTGAAGGCACTCCGCACCTTCTGGGATTTGGCCCAGAATAACTGTTTTCAAATGGGACTGCAATATTTGATTTTATTTTTAAAACAACCAAAGTCCTTACTCAGAAGGGAAGGCTGACATTGTTATGAAAAAAATCATGGATTTTGTCCTCACTTAGCAGAGAGCCTGAACAATTGCCCTTTGATTTATAAAGAAAGCTCAGTGCACAAGTGATCTGGACACTGCAGATTTGAGATGGATTTGCGTGTTTACTTTCAAGCCATGCCTGAGAAGCTAGTGAGGAAGGGTCTATTTAAAAATGACCACTACACCTTTGACACAACTGCTCTGCAGAATGTTTTGAGATCTACTCATTACATTTCAATATGTTGCTCTGAGCTCGCACACAAAGATGAAGGTGTTTCTGGAATAAATCAGATCTTTGGTAAGGTGCTGTGAAGATTTAGAACTAGCAATTTTCTTCTATTCTCACTTGAAACATTGTTCTGAGAGGGACTGAGCTTCCTTGCTCTCCACAGATGCAGCAAGTCAAGTGCCAAGACACTGGCTTACATGCTACTTAATTCACAGTTAAATTCCTCTGTCTTTTGGTGGCAGCCAGGCTCGCTATAGTGCCTGAAGCAACTCAGAAAGCCTTTCAAGTTTGGCCTGTTATGGAGCTTAGCACCCCTGCAAGAACTGCACATACATATCTAGCCATGAGTCAAAGAAACAATGCACTCATCTAGGATGGAGCCTGTAATACTCTCCTGTCATTCACATTTAGTGATATTAGATAAAGTCATTTACAAACGCCATAAAGCAAAATGACTGTTGAGACCACAGATAAAGCCCAATTCTTGTGTTCCATAATACCTTTCCAAGTCAACCAACAGCTCCTTCCACTACCCTTTCTTTCCCCCTCCCCTCCATGATGCATTTCTGGGTATTTCTAGAACCTTTTCACACTCCTTTGGCAGCTGATCCTATCCTACCTTATCCATCATCATTGCTGCCTTGAGAGCTGATTCATTTATCTCATTGCTTCAACGCTGTCACCCAGAGCTTTGGATACATGGACCCAATTTCTTGGATTTGGTCTTTCATGTGGCCTCTTCCCTGCTGGCACCCACTCAATCATCCCCTCTGCCAGCTGATCTTCTAAGCTCCTCATATGTCATACACTTCTCAACCACCTGGTGGTTGCACACAGTATCTACTTTTAGATCTTTTCCCCCTGCATTCCTTGTTTACTATCATATAATGCAGGATCCATCTTCTTGTGTCTTTGCACCTCTGCTTTTTGTTAATTATAGACAGAGCACAGCAACACAGACAAATTACGATTTTGTGTCCTTTCTTCTTTGTGTTGAGAATACTTTTTCTCCTCTGGAAAATAATTACTGATGCCTATGAAATTCAGTTTTATTCTACACCTCCTTTTCCTTCTTATTTCTGTCCTGCTGTCTTGGCCCTAAATAAGTTACTTTTTACACTTAAAAATAATGGATGTACTCTTCCCCACCATCGCCACCAGATCTCCTCTGTTAGTGTGCACTAGGATATTATCTTGTAATCAGCCTTGTTTTTCACATGCCACAAACTCTGACTTTGTTAGATGAGACACTGCCATTCAAAGTTCCTTTCTTTTCGTCTGCTCGCCTTTCCACCAGCCCCAACAGTATTAATATTCTTTGCTGCAGGTAGCATCTTCTGCATATTCCAGCACCTTTTGCTCTCTGAACATAATTCTTATATAACTCTTGATATGATAAGTCATACTGGCCAGAGTTAACCTTATTACTAGAGATGTACTGAGCAATCTTGCAGTCATGAGATACCAGGGATATTTCAGTAATGGGAAATCTGCTTCCCATACAAGATTGATTTTTCTTATGACCTTTAGCTGGAATGATACCTGTAAATTCTTATCTGCATTAATTTCTTGTTTTCTCTTGTCACATGCTGTCAGTATATGTGTATCTTGCAGACATGAAGTATTAAGAACTGGCCACGTAACACCTTGTCTGTGAGAACTTGATGTTATTGCGACACATTCAACTTTATTGGTCTAAAGTATCTGGACTCTTTAGGACACAGTGCTTAGAAAGACACAAATCCTAATAATGACTTTTCTGTTACTTACAGACTGAGAATTATTTCAGAGCATCTGCTTAATGTTTTCTTAATGCGAGTTAGTAAGTGATACATGGCCACAGTACTCAGTTTGCTAAAATCAGCGTTAGAAGAAATGAGATTAAATTTTAAGATAAAAAATAGGGTTTAATTTTTGAACATTGTATTTTCTTCCAACATGATTTTTTTTGACATCCCAGACACACAGAGTATTTGGGACTCTATTTTCTTCTTCTGATAGAGTTTGTTGTCATTGCTGATCAGTTTGAGTTCATCAAGCTGTAAAAATGAGTCACAATTAAGGTTGAATATTCCCCTTAAAGATGGATTACAGCTCACACAGCAAGGTATGCTTATTAGAGAAATCAGTGTGGAGGTCCTGCGGCCATTGTTATGCAAGAGGACAGTCCCCTTTGACCTTAAAATATGTGTGTGTGTATAGATGAGAGGACCCTTACTGTGTCTTACAGAATCTTTTCACCATTAATTAATTTTGGAGACCTTACGTGGAAATCAGTTTCCTAGTGCTTGTTTCTGTTTGCTGAGGGCAATATCTGTACACTTTCTTAAACAAATAACTTATTTAAACTTCTACTCCTTTATAGACTGTGTACATTTGAGTGTCTTATTGTCTGTAAACAGGAGAAATGCATTAGAGATCATTTAGTACAACAGACATACAATGTCCTTATTGCTGAAATGATTGCAAAGGAATCTTCTCATTAGGTAAAATGAAAGCTGCCATTGATGAAGAAATCTGTCCCTTCCATCCTTTAAACTCTCATTATGCTGGTCACAAGTCCCATTAAGTATTTTCTTACTTCACTTTGCAATATTCAAGTTGCTCATGGATATTCTGAATTTAGTTCTGGAATTAGGAACTTATGTCAAAGGAACTAAATGAATGAAATATCCTGGATCACTCTCCAATAACTTAACAGCAGCACTTCTGGAAGGAAGGAATAGCTTTTCCCTTCAAATGGCATAATACTGAATTCAAACTGCCAGCCACATCAATCCAATCATGTTGTACACGTGGTTCCTAACAGGAATTAAAGAGAACATTTTCACAGATAAGGCAGCCTCTGCCATGACTGTGTTCAGTTTTCCTCACAAGATCTTTAGCCACATTACAGACACACTCCTGTATATTGCAAAGGAGGACTGAAATCTTTTCATATCAAAATGAGTAAGTAGTATATTGCTTAGGAGAAGGCCAGAGCTGTGAAGCTTGATGGGACTTTACATTTTCATTTTGATATCAGTCTCCTTTTCCAGTGCAAAACAGGTCAAGGACTATTCTTTATAATGCATCTGACGGCTTTCTCTTGTATCATGGAGAAAAGTGCTCACAAAGAAGACTTAATTAATAGTGTGGGCATGCTATAGTAAAAATGTTTTCTCACTGCCTAAGAGTGGTCAAAAAAAATGTAGAAAGGAATGAAGAATCATCCTTAGCATTATGTCAATGTTAGGTGCTATTCTTGTCTTTGACCTTCTGGTCAGTTCTAGTTGCTGTGTTTTGAAAAAGATGTAGCAGAAATATCAAACATCTCCAAAAGAGCAATAAATATTGTTGGAAGCTTGAAATGCTTCTGTACTATAGGAGCCAAAATGTGGTTTCTGTGTTTAGTTCAACAAGAAGGTTGATGTTATTTGTTGTATGAAATGTATACAGTAGAAAAAAAATGGTTGGTTTAACTTTTGTCCCAGTTACCCAAACAAGGAAACCATTGCATGGATGTAACACTACTAAAAACAAAAAGCATTTTGAAAATACAATATATTAGGTTATGGAGATCCTTGTCACTAGACAGTGAGGTAGAAAAGGAGAAAAAGAAAAGATTAGGCCATGGTATGAAGATTAAGAACATCTGCAGATACATTAGGTAAGAAAGAAATATATAAACCCTCTTACTTCAGAATAAAATCACCTGGTATTAGGAATTTCCCTAGTGGGTGTCTCATTGCATAACTGTCTGTTATAGGGATTTTATATTGAGTACTAGATGGACCATTGGTCTGATTTAGTATTGAAACTCCTCTCTTTCTTCCATCATTTTCTCTTAGGGATAGTTCCCATCAAAGTCTGCAATGTCATTTGAGTTAATTCATTAATTTTCATTGGCTTCTGCACTGTCTTAAGCTGGGTGCACTGACAAATCAATTAAGGGATCTTACAACAGTTGAACCTAAGTCTGGATCCCCACTGAAGGTTACCTGATCCACCTACAAAAGGGAATGAGAACATCATTGCCTAAACCCAGCTCTTTGCCTGCCAAACGAGGAAGGGTAAATGCCATGAATTTCTCCTCTAGCATTTCTAAATGCCTGTCTTCTACCCTACACAATGTGGTCTAGTGCAAGCAGTGACAGGTCTCTTCTATGATATGTCTTTAATCATCAGTGGTTGCTTTCTCTCTTCTTAGGCAGCCAGTCTTAGTTATTGCTTGTTTCTTACCAAGTGTCTCCTGGGTCTAGTCTTCTTACCTCTTTGGAGTTTTAGAACACCAAGAATTGCCATGGTCACCAGTGCAAACTTATGTCAACTCTTTCTTAGTCTCATGAACTTTCTCCCAGGTCCTTGAGTGCCCTGAGATACAGACAGATCCAGCACTTCAAAGTAGTGGAAGGCATCTTCTTAAACTGCCCAGAACATGGTAAGGGACCAAGTTTTGTTTTAATGTCTCTAATACATTCTCTCCTGCTAGAGGTGACTAGTCCTGTGCATCCTTTCATCAGGCAGCCTGCACATGATATCATGAGACCATGCTGATTTGAAGTGTTGACCCCCAAAGCATAAATCTTATGTGTCACAGCACAACCATGAGTAAGGAGCTGAAGGGTAAGGCTCAGGTCATATAGCCAGGTCACATAGCCACAGGCTATGAAGAAAGGTCTCACCCCCAGATATTATTTGCTTATCCAGCTACAGTGAAGCTATAGAAAACACAGGTGCAGGCAGTTGCATACTAAGGCAATGCTCCCATGTCAAAATGTGATAATTATGCCTTAGGAGGTTACCTCTGATTGGCTGGTGGAGAGACAGGGTCCTGGAAAGTACCATCAGAGGGTAATTTGGGAAAGCATGGAAGATCGCAGCACTCTTGGGGCTTCTGTGGTATTCTTAGCCAGGAAAGAAGCTTTCATCTGCAACTCAGCCTCCCTCCTGTTTCTCTGCATTAGTTGGAGCACAACCCCTGTCTTGGCTTGAATCGTTCTATGTGTTAAGTCAGGCCAAGAGCAGCACCCATACCCTACCCTAGTGTAGCAGTGTGGTGAAAACAAGGCCTTAGCTTTCCTTAGGCTGTTTTCAGTCAATAAGGCAAATGGAAACACTTTCAGGAGTGCAGCATATCCAAGAAATGACTCCAGTGTCAGTGTCTAGAGGCAGCTCAAGAGCTACTTATATTCCTTAATACTAAGATGACAATTTATGCAGTATTACCTCCTGCACAGTATGTCCTCTTCTCTTTCTTTTCCTGTTTTTCTTGGAATCTCTAACTTAAGCACTTGCAGTCCCTCAGCCTTAAGCTAGCTTTCATATTCTTGGATCCCAGAAAACCTACATGCATGTTTTCAATGCCATTTTATTACCCTTTTCACTGGCCAGTATTTGAGTGGAAGAAAGGAAAAAACCCAAAACAATAGGCAAAGAATTACTCTGAGCATCTTTTTTTACCTTTCTGAGTGTTTTAGGCTTTCTTCACACTGCTTTTGCTTAACCACTCCAGCCAGCTTCATTTGGAACCTACAAGATGATGGTCAGATCCAATTTAACATCTCTGGAAGACTCTTTGTTTTGCATAGTGGTGCTAGGAATTCCTCCTTACCATCACACTACCAGTTAGAGCCTTCATTTAGCGAAGTGTGGAGGAGCCTGTACAGTTTTTTCTGTCACCAAGTGTGTAATTCACAAAGGTACAGGACTGTGGCTGCTCAGGTGCTGCAGGCTCCATCACCCCAGTGCTGCGATTAATAGTTTGCTGCTCTTGTGGCAGAATTGTGGCTCTGGGCTTTGTTCTATTTTTACACTCATCCTATATGCATCTGTTCTCACTTTATTCTACATCCTGTTGCCATCCTCCTGCTCATCTGTCTCTGCCATCTTTAGACATCTTCCACTATCAGGTTGACACCACTGTAAATTCAGTGCCATCAAAGGAATTACTTCTGTGTTATGTCAGTGAAGACTTTAGACCTTTGTATTTTCTCTTACACCCACCTTTCTTTTCTTGCCATGTGCAGTTGAACCTTCTCTCAGCTTTGGCTGTACACTGGCCATCAAAATTCTTTACCATCAAATGCCACTGTAAACTCAATTAATGTCCTTGTCGCTCTTTTTCTGGGTATTCTTTTACCAATATCAGTGCAGTACGGGATGGAGAATGTGATCTGAGGAGGGATGTGTCTGTGATGTGTGCCTCAAGCTGATGTGCACGCTGACAGCACCCTACATAGCTCCCCTGCCCAGAGGGAGGAAGGCAGGGCAGTACCAGGCCGAAGTACTGCAGTGATTTCTGGGCTCTGCCAGTGTGTAACACGTGCTGTGTTCCATAGCACCGGGTTTCTGCACGGTGTGATACTGTCAGCTGTACCAGTCAGCCCAGATTACTGCTTGAAAACACTGCAAAATTTTAGGGGCCTCAATTTCTTTTCAGAAAGATGTGGGCTGCTCGAAGCCCAGGTCTCACAGAAAGCCAAGAGTATTCTGGTTTACAGACTTCTAAATAACTTCTGAAATGGAATTTAAGGTGCTTTTTCCAAAGCCCAGTGTGCCTTCCTAAGCCACAGACAGTTCTGAAATTTCAAGTTTAGATTTGTACTACTTGAATAATTAATATTAACATTTATTAACTAAAATCACATGATCATGCATGTGACTCCATGATTACACAAAATTAATGTACGTACATAATTGCATGAGGGTTACATAAGAAAAGTGAGATTTCAGTTGTTTTCAGTTGGCTCAGAGGTGCCAAACCTGCAAAGTCTCTGGTTGTGAAGTGCTGGCTTCCACCCAACAGTAAGTGCTAGTCGGTGCCGACCTTGGCCCCCAGACGGCCGAAGAAAAGGGTATTGCTCCCATGAAATTCAGTGGGGCAGGGTCAGACCTCAGCCTTTGTGCCATTCTTGTTCTGGCATGTATTGGTCTTGTGTAAAACTTTAGTAAAATACTAAAAATGTTCTACATTTACATAAATGCTTGATAAATCAGTGACTCTTAAAGTGATATTTCCTTGTCCCTGTTGTGAGTTTAGGATGTAGCCTCATGAAAAAAAAGAGAATACAAAATGTGAAAAGTGCCTGAAGAAGGCCCCATCTGTCATCACAGGATACACTAAAATTTCCTTAACTCTTGCCACGATCACAAAATCCACTATCTAAAATTCTGACATTTTCTCTCTAACAGAAAACAAAGGAGAGCAATATGAGCAAGAAGGCAGTAGGAAGCCTGAAGCCATTAGCATGTCATTGTCAAAGGCAGAAATAAAAACCACAAAAGTTAAAGGATTCTGGAATATAGCAGAAATCTCCAGACATGAGTCAGACACTAAAAATGCCCAAACTCATTTAAAAAGCTCTTTGTCACAGTCCAAAAAAACAACATTTTCAGTGTTTTTCCTTTTACTTTACATCCCGCTATTGCAAGGACATGGCTAATTATGATCTGAATGATATCTATTATTCCTGTGTCCTCCTAGATCAAGCCGGATGTGTTCCCAATATGGCCACAAACATATTCCAGTGTCCAGTAAAATCAAAAGAATAAGATAATTCTGTTTTAAGGGTTAATGGTATTCACTCCCACTCAGTTTGACTCATTGGACAAAAGCTCTAGTGTGCCTATTCTAGGCAGCTGTGCTGAACAGTAAAGATTTGGAGTCCTTTGTAGGCTGGAGAAAAAGAAAGTCTTTGTAAACTTTTTATTTAGTATATTCTACCAAACACCCATGTGTAACAGTTAAAACATTTGAAGTTGCAACAGGCTAAGGAAAGTTTGCACAGATAAACAGAGTTATTCTAAATTTTGTGCCTACTAAGGTCTGAATCACAAAGTCTCATTGCATTTCATTTTAAATGGATGTGCAAGAAATCATTTTTCTTACCAGGGCCATTGTGCTCCTTGGGCTTTGTTTAATCACATTTAAAATGTTAATACAAAATAGCAAAATTATGTACAGTTTGAATCATTGCATGTTTACAGTAATCTGTGAGTGATCATGCTTCAGAAGAGCATTGTTTTTGTGCTGGTATAATTCTGTTTACTTCATTGATGTTGTTCTTGGTGTACACTGATGAAGAGTCAGGCACAGAGCCACTAAATAACGAATACATCTAGGCATATTCTTTCATTATCTGGATTTATCCCTCTGAAACAAAATTAGGTTTTGTAATATTCTCTCAGCCTTTGCATGCCTCAGCACTTCCCCGCTATCCTGGCTAGGAAGGTACTGAAGTACTTAAATATAGAGACAGCACAGCAGAACTCCAAGGAGTCTGGCTTGCTGGATTCCTCCTCCTCAGGGCTAAGCTGTGTTAGTACAGGGGGTTGTAACCCCCCCTGCGTTGATTCAGGGTTCGCTTCCTCCACTGTAATGTGAAGTTTCTAGAGCCAGAACCATACCCACATTGTAAGGCCACTAAAAATGAATATGGCTATTTTTATCATCCAGACAACAGTCATAAAAGAATGAGGGAGACGGAAAGAGTTGGGGGACACTGGCAAAGGGCTCTTCATCTCACTATAACCTTTACCTCCTTCAGTGCTCTTGCAGGCTGTCTCTGCTCTGAACATGTGCATCTGCGGCCAGCTGAGATGGCTGAGGCTGTGTCAGGTGTCAAGTCAGTCTCTTCATTTCTCTATCTAGTTACTCAGTATTTCACAGCCCATTTTATGAGGTGTAATATTACTTCTATTGCAAAATGTTTCCTTTTCTAGAAGCTGTCTGCTCCATTGAATACCGATTGGTGGCTTTTTCTGTCCCAGGGCAGGCTGCGTTTCACAGGGATCCTCTGTTTATTTCCCAGTTTTTAAAGTGTCCTGAGGAGTAAGGATCTCACAGAAGTGGTTACCCCAGGACTGAAAAGCAGTGAGGAAATTACCTGTGTATTGGGCTGATGACCAAATCCTGAATATCCTGAAATTTTCTGGTAACTTGAACAGGAGTTTATTTCATTAGGACTGTCAAAATTTTGTTCAGGATTCATGATTCAGACCATAACTGAAGTAGGTGCTTAAGCACACGCACACATCCCGTTGAGCACAGGGTCTCAGGAATAATGTAGACATTTTGCTTTAACTTAAATACCTGCATAACATAAAGTCCATCCCCGAATACCACAACCTGTTGTTATTTGTGCATTTCTCAAGTGCATCAGAGCTGAAATGGTGACACAGCACTTAAATCTGAGGTTTTGAAGTAAAGTTGTGTAAAACTAGGTGCCCAAATATTTACTACGTCTTGAAGGAAAAACCACTAGTATCTTCTCTAGGTATTGAATGATCTCTCATCTTATTAAAGATTTTCCTACTTTCACTGATGCATAGATCTTGCCTCTTCCAGATACTTCACTCAATATATAATGTCATCCTTCACTGTGTTTATTAAGAGCACAAAAGATGAAGGCTCTTACTTAAAAAACATGTTGAAAGTATTTGCGATGTTATTCTAGTCGCAATTATCTCAGAGGAAGGGTTGTGCTTCCTTTTCAAACTGATTTTGATGTACAGATTTGCCAAACTATTTGAAAGCTGCAGACACTTTAGCATTCATGACACTATTATTCACCACCATAAATCTAGATCAGATATGTGCTGTCTGAATTGATAGTGGGTATTCTGTCTGAGAAAAATGTGTTCCCCTTTAACTTTTAGCAGTGACATTGCTTATGTTACATCACTTTTCATGTTATTATGCATCATATTGGTCAAAGATGTCATTATTTATAGCACAGAGATTGTGTCACTATAATTAAGGTTGTGTTAGGGTTTATATTACCTTATAAAAGCTCTATTTTCAGGAGCTTGTAACTCCATTACCAAATTCATTTTGGCTGTGAAGCTTTCAGTTGGGGATTATAAGAAATGAAACAGGCTCTTGCAGTCTAAGTGGGTGATGGCCTCTTCCAGTTTGGTCTCTGCTAGTGTGACTTCCAGTCACTGACACATTTTGGGTGGTTTTGCTTAGTCTGACATGCATTGAGAGGTAAACCACTGCTTGCTTCTTTATATTTTTAAACTGACAGATGACAGGCATGAGGTATGAACGCACTTTGTGAATCGGGGAAATACCCATTTGTATCTTTGGTACCTCCTGCAAATCACTCAGTGCCAGCAGGTTTCTGTGCTATTCCAAATCCCCAGGGCAGTGTGTGAGTATGGAGACCCAACCACAGCGAGCAGGTTGCAGCAGCAGAGCCACAGGCTATGATGTGTTTGTGTCAGGGTCTTGTACTGTAACCTCCCAGGTCTTCTGGGTGCTTCTCCTGCTACTATAGAAACACAGGGTGAAAGAGAGGGTGCTGCCCTTTTGTAAGTACTAAACATCATAATCAGGCCAAATCCAGATTTGGTTAAAGTGGGCACAGCTCTTCTATGACAATCAATTTCTTTGCTTTTTGTAGTTTGAATGTCATATTATAGGGCTATAGAAAGTTCTTTCTAAAGAACAGCACGTAAACACTAACACTGGAGGTCTGTGGACATAGTCTCAGCTGGTGCAAGTCAATGCAACCTCCCTGAGCTACACTGAACTACTCAAATGTATACCGAGGAGAGCTGCAAACCCACTGTTTGGTTTTGGGTTTCTTTGCTTTTGTAGTAAGGATGTAACTGCAGTTTATCTAGAGCACCCCCAAAGACTGGAGTGATTCACCACAAAATGGACATACTTAAAGCCATAAACGTGTTGACTAAAAAGCTCAGATATTTTCTTTATAGACTAAATGTAGAGCCAATGTTTGAGTAATCCCTTTTATTGGACTAACTGCACGCTATTGACAAACCAGCTTTCTGGGTATAGGAATCCATTCTTTAGAGTCAACCCCTTCCTGACCTGCAGGGGAGTTTTGTACATCCCTAAAGCATGACCATCAATGTTGCTGCATTAATCCAATAAAAGGGATTACCTGAAACTTGACTTTAAATTTTGTCTCACTAGTAAAGGCAAGTAATTAAAAATATTGAGTTGTGTAACAAGACACACTGTGCATCGTGATGTGCTAATAACCAAGTCCTTCCAAAATGATTTGCTGTGTTGCTTCCAGTGTACACAGTGGATAAAAACACATAGAAAATTTCAAAAAAACCCAAGCAACAGCTCATTTCTGATTTCTGTGTGAGATTAGCCAAGATGAATATGCAGATAAGCAAAAAGAGCGAAGAGTTAAACATCTGTTCTCCTGCCAGGAATGGATAGGTCAGATGACATTTTCAATAAGGCTTTCAGGCAAAATTCTGACTCACATACTCATGCCGTGTAGTGGATTGCTATCTGAGTGTTTCCTTTGAAAATTTCAAAACTACTTACACAGGAGGAGGCTACTCAATAGAAATAAAGGCATCAGAGCATGTGGCCCCTAAATGTTGCGGACTTGATTAGGACTCAGTTGTAAACAAGACAGAGTTAGTACTAAGCATAGAAAGCCACTACTCTGTTACGAGCCCCCCAGCACAGAGCCTGTCCTTTTGCTCTTGCGTGTGTAATATCCCAGACTGCTGTATCAGGAGCTAAGACCTTTATACTGCCCTTGTTTCTTATGGACGCTTGTAAAGCTGGGAAAGACCTGCTTTTCTGTTCAACAGAGAATTTGTAGCTTGAACTATTTGCTTTGTAGTACACTACAGCTGCTCAGTGCAGACTGGGTCATACACTCCGTGTTCCACCTAAGTGCAAGCCTGGACTCTCAGAGGAAGTTAGAGGAGTTTTTGCTTCCCATCAGCCCCAGATCTCTCCCCAGTGCTGCCAGCTGATGTCCTGTGAGGCAGTGCAGTAGCATTGCCATAGTTCTTCTGGAAAGACAGCTGAGCAATGCCTGGGACATACACCATTCCACTCTGGTGTCCCTCCTTATGTTCTTCTGCAGAGGATGGTTACCATCACAGGATCTCCAGATGTACCAGTTTGGTTTGATCTGGTAAGAGGATGCGAGGACTCAGCACCCTGTTAATCCAGGGGATACACACTCAGAGGGTCCTGTGCACACTGTTTGGGCATTGCTGACCACCCAGCCCCACCCTGGATGCAAATGCCAGGGCCTTGGCAATCCTGACCTGGGTCTTTGTTGAAAACTGTCTGTTGGAACTCCCCGAAACCAAACTAAAAGCTGCCAAATTTAGGGAAATCTGGATTTGATCGGAGCTTTACTGCTTAGGCCATTTTCTTCCAAACTACCAAAGAAAAGGCCAGCCTTGTTTCTGCCCTTCTTGCTCACTGCAGAGCAGTACTTCTCCTTAAAATGGAGTCCCTGACCGACAAGTTCTGGCACCCAGTTCATTACTGTTGGCAGTGGTGCAAGAAAGGGAGAGCAGCAGTGGGGAACATCAGCGTAAGTGATCTCACTGCAGTGAGTTTGTGATTAAAGTAGAACAAAATGCTTAGATTCACCCTCTTGTTTTATTACGTATGACTTAATCTGTTTTCTTCCCCCTTCCCCATTTCTCCTAGAAGGTGAGGAAAGTGCACATATTTTTTTTTTACTAGCTTTATTTACTTGGGTGCTTCAGGATACTAAGTTATGACAAATTCTTCTCCACAGTAGCTTTTGGCTTCCTTCTTCTTTGAGCTCTTTAGACCTTTGAACTGCTGCCATTACAGCTGCCTCTGAGCCTGTCATGCGGCTGTTGAATTGAGCTTTTGAGTATGCCTCTGCAATGCTCTCATTCCTAACTGTTGTACTTTTAACAGTATCATTGTTTTGAATGAAATAGCACTTCTGTGCCAAAAATGGAGGTTATTTCTCTGCACTCCATTCTGGGCAGGCATTCAGTCTGCCTGCTCTCCAAGCCAATCGAGAGCACTGCAACCACATTAACACAGTATTGTGCCTGAATAAGCAAACTGGATTTGCATTTGGGCAAAAGTTGTCTTGAAGCACTTGACTGATTCACTGCATAGTCAGAGACAGCTCCTCTCTTCCAAGAACGTGCAAGATGGGTCTATTTTAACTGGTGGGATAGACTTTAATGGTGATATATTGTTGTTATTACTACTACCACTACTACAACTACTACCACTACTACAACTTAACACTCCTATCCCATTAGTGACTCTGATGGAATAAGCATTTCACTGAGGTAGGCACCGTGCTTGCCCATCAATCAGGGAACCACAATGTTAACAGACCTTAATCTTACAGATATTTACACATGTTTTTAACTTTTTACAAAAAAGGCAATCAACTGACTGTGTATTTTAATCAGATGTGTGACTGTTTTGTAGACAGGAACATTCAGATCTCACCAAGGTTGGTCTTTGTTTCCAACATACATATATAAATAGGCAGTAAGCTCGAGTCTACAATAGTAGCATTGTCTAGAGACAAAAAGCATGCATAAGAGATCAGTTGATTGCAAAAGCCTGTCAACAATTTTTTTTATTGTTTAGGTAGGGCCTCTCATCACTGTAACCAGAGCAAATATCCTTGGGAAAACAGAGCAGAAACGTGTCTTAGGCGCAGGGAGTTAAATACACAGACAGTGCTGCAGCCAGCTAGCAGTTGGACAAATTTCAGAGACAAGAGCTGGGGGAAGCAGCTACTACCTGATGTTTTCTCCAAATGCCACTTGGGATGAATGTGGTGGCCTACTGGACTTTGCTTTTTTATTCTCTTTGGCTTGAGTAGGAGCATTAAATTAAAACCAAAGAAACAGAACACTTAGCACTCAAGCTGAAGAACACATGAGGAGTTTTAAAATAATGTTGAGGAAAAGACAACAGAGAATAGAAGAGGCTTTGTATCATGTTAGACTTCATTTTCAAGCAAAACTAAACATCAAAATATTAGAACACAAGCACAAAACCTCATTGTCAGTAAAACTAATTAGTGTTCTGCTGCTTAATGCAAAAGCCTACATGATGTCTTGACCTTTTTTACACATTGTGTCTAAGGTTGTGCAATAAAACAGAGGGAAGCACAGAATGCCTCCAGTTAGCCTCAGAGGTTTTCTTCCTTACGGAGTTCAATTGATCACAACAATACAGCCTATGTATGGAGCCCTTTTTCAAAGCTCTACTATTTCTTAGAGCTTGAGCCAGTGAATTAAGGCAGTCATGCTGGCAAATAGTTTTCACTAGAATTATTGCCATTCCATTTGCATGCAATCTTGCATTTTTAACAGTATACATATAACAAAGATTAAAATATCTTAGAGAAGTATCTGCTTATGAGACATTCCCACAAACCCTTCCTTGAGATTTTATATAACTGGTCAGTAGACAGCCCTCTTTGAACCTGAGAGCCAGATCTGTTTCATATGGGCCAGATCTTGCAGAAATATTGCGCTCAGTAGTGCTTTGCTACAGGCTAATACAGGATCTTCTCAGATAGCAAAAGGAGCTAAAAAAACTGTCAGAATTTGGGAAACAGTTTGCTGTATTCTTCTCTTCAAAACAAAACTTTAAGTGAGTCAAAAGTCACTCAAAGCAAAACAAAGACCCTGGGCCTCTTGCTGGTGGCACAGAGTCCCTAACTTCCCCTCTGTCACTGCTGTATATGTAGATCTCTGTTCTCTGGATATTTCCATCAGAAGCACCTAAACAGGTTTAAGTAAGTTTAGGTTGAAATTTCCATTAATTTCTGGTGTTGACCCAAATGGGCCTCTATTGAAATAATTGGTAAAATTCCCAACCAAGCACAAAACAACCATGTATGAAACACAGAACAAGTAACTGTAGATCAACTAAAAGTACTGCCTAAAAGTGATTTTGAAAGAAAAGAAAGAAGGAAGGCAAAGAAAATATGAAAACTACTTATTTTTACTCATAAGCTTGAAGAGAGATTGGAAACCTTTTATAGAACTGAGAATGTGTTTCTTGTACTAATACAAAATTCGTTCCAAGGTTTTTACTGGTACAAGAAATCAGAAGTGTTCTTCAGAGACCAACTTTTCAAAATGGAGCCAGCAAATTGCCCATTTATTTGAGTAAGACACCTTAGAAAAACTGTCAGAAGGACTGTAAGTCAGTCTGGGAAAGGCACAGGATTTTCTCCTTGCTTGGGCTAGTGAAACACTCCAGCTAATCTGTTTGCTGAATGTGTGTCTCTGCTCCTGGTAGGAAGATGAGGTAGAAGATCCTTTTTCTAAAGTATGAGCAGATCACAGTTGTGATGGTTCAGTGTACAAACTCCACGAGTCCAGTTTTGAACCATGAACACTTCACTCTGGTGTCCAAATCCTTTAGCAGGGTGCACCAGGTGCAGTTACACTATTAAGGGCCACAGGATGAAATATCAGAGGTGATACTACAGTATCAGCACAGTTTGGGGCACAACATCCACAGTTGCATTAAGGTATTATAGGCACATTGATACAGACAGAACACAAAGTGGGAGATGGAGAAGCAGTTTTGTATGACTGCCTAGAAAAAATATGGCTGTCCAGTTACCAGAGTTTGACCTCCTAATTCTAGCCTGAGTAAAATATTCTCTCCAGTCTGCTATTGCTGTTACTAAACCCTTTCTGTTAGGGTTTCCTTGCATGTCAGGATCTCATTGTGTAAAGGTGGGATTCAGATGTCAAACTGAAGCGTTCAGAAATGAGAAGAGGGCTGGAGCTGTTGTTCTATTGACTGACAAACACAACTATGGGCTTCTCCTTTCTCAGAATTAACCTCCACAGATGATAATATTTTCAATTTTGTGATGTGGTGGGTTGAAATGAAACATTTGCTAATTACAAAGGTACCACAAGCCATGCCAAAACCCTTTTTTGTTGTCTGGAGAGTTATAACAATCCTTTTCTGGCAGTTAGTTTTAAGATCATTAAATGATCCTCATTTGCAATATATTTGCAGAAGATTACAGCCCATCTAAATTGACCCTGAAGGAAGACTTATTTCATTAATGGGCTGTCCTGTGCTAATGCATAAAGCTAGAAAAATATATCTATTAAATTCTTAATGTGTAAATGATGTTTCTGGCTTTCTTCTTAATTACAAAGCAAAATGAGCCTGAAGTGCACTCCGTCTAGGAAAAAATGATCAATTTAATCCATCTTCCCAGAGAAAACTTTTTCAGTGAGTTCCAAAATCCCAGCTATTCTCAGCTGAGGCTGGAGCCTTATTGCTTTGTTCAGAAACACAATAAAATGTGTCAACACAATTTATTTTTTCCCTAGGTTCCAATGAACAGAGCTTTTCCACAGCAGTTTAGTTTACTCTCTATCTGTTAAGTTTTTGAGAAAAAAGCTAATGCAAAACCTGGATGAGCAGTTCTTTAGAGATGGATAATGCCATGAGATTATGGGGTGACAGGGCATATGCAGGATATTAATACAGCCTGCAGAAAGAGATTTACAGCACATACAGATCTGCAATGTATTCTCTGCACAGAACCACCTAACTATGCTCTGACTATCATCACAATATAATTCTCAGACAAAAAACCACTTTTATTAAGGTGAAGGTAAGGCTGTAAATACATATTAATATTTTAGATTGGGAAAGTAAGCTAATAGAAGAGTGCAGCTTGGAGACCCAAGTGAATGTCACCAAATGAATTCTGCCTTAGTGTTAGACTTACAAGCAAACAATGGACAGTGTGGACATGAGGGAAAGCACCCCGGGTGGCCTCCTGTCACTCGGAGCACCCCCGAGCCTGCACGGGAGATATGCTTTCAATGACAAGTATCCCAACTAGCTGACATGTTTCATCTGAGATATGCCTGGTTTGGCCACAGCCCTTGATGGCTGAGGACCTTTTAAATCCTGTGTACTTTGGCATTTCACTTTCAGCTGATGACATTTTAAACTGTGTCCAGTTTACACAGTGGAGTAACTGTGTCGTAATGAGGGGTTTCAAATGTCTGCAGATGCAAGTAAATGGCAGTATAATTTTCCAGTGCATGCCCTGAAAGAAGTTGATTCCACCTTCTTTAGATTTTTAAGATATTCCTGTAGCTGACCATTGTGCAATAAAGGAAAGGCTGTGTAAGGAAATATCTTCTGTGCTCATCTAGGTATGCTCAGGAGCCAGGGAAAAATGACAAGCATCTTCCTAATGCATAGGTACTTCTTGAAATTGGTGACTCCCCCTTGTTTGTGTCAAGCTGCTCTGTCTAGAGGCTCTCCCCCTGGATGTTGGCTGCACACACAGCCAGTTCCTTTGATGCCAGGGGTTCAGTTGTTGGGAGTGAATGACCCATGTCTTCCCTGGTGTCAAAGACCAGGCACCAAAGGGGCAGAGCATGAAAGGCAGTCCAGATACTGTGAAGAGAAAGGAGGCCACTAGAGTAACCAGGCTCAAACTTAGACTGGGGACCTAATGTTAGTTTATATGTTGGATATCAAATGCAGAGCATGATCCATCCTTGGCAGTAGATGGCTGAACTTCAGCACTAGCTGATGGCTCCAGTTGTCCTACAGAGTAGATCTGTAGGGAAGTATTCCCTCTCCTTGGGCGTTTCCTTCCTCTGCATCAGTTCTCTCCCTTTGCAATAAGATGTTTTCCTGTCATGTTTCTTCCTTCCAAGCTCCTTGTATCTGTCAATCATTTCTTGTGGCTACCACCAACGTGGACTGGTGCCATTATAATAGCAGCAGCCCTAATGTCAGGTAACACCTTATTCTCCTACTTTTTGTACGGCTTTCCCCACAGTTCTGTCACAGCAGAGCAACTGCACCACTTGAACCCTGAAGTGACAAAACAGTGTGTGTTTTGTGCATCAAAATGTCTCAGGAGAACCTATTCAGCTGTTTTCTTTTAGCAAGTGACCGAGTGTGGCTCAGGTATGTGCTGATACCTAAGCTGGGTTGCAATTCAGCACTCGTAAACGTGGTGTGTTTTAGGAATGCTGCTGTAGATGTGGGGGCTTGTGCTGCTCTGCTAAACATCACTTGCTCTTGTGGGCAATGACTGGTGGAACTGCATCCCTGAGAACTTTAGGGATTTGTGGGTCATAGATCTGAAGGGATGAAGAAGATTTTCATCCTTTCCCCAAAAGCAGATATTTGAGGAATTTCTTCCTTCAGTTGAGTGTTTATGTGAAATTCAGGACCTTCACAATATAATTATAAACCAAAACCAAAGTTCTGTCATTATAGACAGCAAAATCTACTCCAGCTTTGAATTCAAGCCTCCTGAAGTCTCAGTTTTATTTCCAGTTTATTCCCACTTATTATTTCTACCATTCCACTTAATGAATTTGATCTTTAGTACTTTATTCACACATTTTATTTTTGTACCAATTACAGGAAAGACTGATACATTGTCCTTGCAGTTTTCTGCCATCTTCAAGGCAACTTTTCTCTTGTATTTTTTATTTCTTTAAAAAGAACAATAATTTTGGTATTTAAAAAGAATAACAGCAGGGGCAACCTTCTTTTAATTCTTTTAATTCTTAGGGTGTATTTAAATGAATCTTTTCACTTCTGTCTGCTAGGAAAACAAACATGGTGAGAGAACATCTTCAGAGTTTATGCCCTTGATAGGTCACATGAAGTGTGTCTGAAACTAAAGAAGCCTCACTATAACCATGCCAGCGGAAATGAAAATTATACCACTTGTACTAACAAGTTTATTTCCAAAGGCTCTGGAGGTATTAGAAGACTCTAAACAGATGCCTCTGAACTTTAAATACACTTAATTCCAAAGGCTTGTCTTGTAATTAATTTAGCCAGCATAGAACCTATGAACAGAATGCAGGGCATGGCGCAGCATTACTCAGCATCCACAAACTTCAAGGAGCATGAAGAGAAGCAATTTAATTTAAAAAAAATCAAAACATTCACACTCATTTTTCACATTCATTTCCGTCAGGACCATAGTGGCAAACGTCAAGGAAAACATTCTCCAATTTATAGCTTAATCTCCTACAAGAAAAATATCCATCTGCTATAAAAGGAAAGTGCATACACAAGCCACATCAAAAGGATATCACTCATACTTTAGTTTCAGTTTTTATTCACATTAACTTGGCCTGGTGGTATGTGAGTCTGTACACAGCCTATCGGGCAAGTGACGCTTACTCCTGACTCTTTTAGTAACACACATCTGAACAGGCAGTTTTAACATGCCCCGTATTACACACAGCTTGTATTTCATTAAGAACCACCAAATCTCAGCTGTTACACCAGGACTGACAGCTGTATTTTTCTAGCATTAACTAATGTGCAGGGGGAGAGCAGCGGGGGGGCTCTAATGCACAGGGGAGAATGCTGAAACTTCTTGAGCTTCTGATGCAAGTTGGTTTGCAGTCCTGTCTCTTTGAAGCAGTGATGGGTACAGCAGAGTGGCTGGTGCATGCCATGGTAATGGCATAGTGGCTGCTGCTTTGCCTTTCTCCAAATGTTTTTTGATGTTGGAGTGTGATGAGATAGATTCTCTCTCCCCCCATCTTAAGACCTCCTCCCAGATGACTTTTAGGACAAGCAAGCCCGATGCTGTGAAGCTCCTCATGGGTTTGTGATGTTTGTGTGTAAAGCTCTGTGACAAAAATGATGGTTGCAGATAGAGAAGGTTACAGCTCAAGTCCATCCTTTGTAACGATATTGAACATTCTTAAGTGCAGTAGATCTGAGAACCTCACCAAAGATTGACAGAAGTTGTATAAAAAAGTCTTATAAAAGGAATTGTTGATAAAGAGACACAGCTCACAGTTTCAGGATGAGTGTGAACTAAAATAGTTCTCTAAGGCAGTGGAAAGATCTTACACTGGGATTTCTGATGCTTTCCCCCCTGCCTGAGCTGGTGGCTCTTTGGAGACTGACAGGGACAGCTCAGCTGATGGCAAAACAGCTTCTGGACGGGTGTAGCTCAGGACTTTACATATTAAAATAAATTGGCACATATTTCTACTGGTTTGGTTTGTAAGCTGAAGCACTTGAAAAGTTGCTTCTGCAGCAGCTGAACATTCTGAACAATAGGGTAGGTTGTTTGTGAGATGACAGCACAGGCAGCAGGGTGGGACAGGTAAGGATGGAGATCACTCTTGTACTTGATTCTGTTCTGCTTTAAGATTTCCAAAGGACCAGGTTTCCATGGAGTATCAGTGAGTGTTGGCTGGCCTCTTTTCTTATAGTTGATACAATTTTCCTTAATACGTATTTTTAAATCTAATAATTCAATATTTATAATTTAAAGAATTCCTGTTTTGGAGGTGCTGGTATCTCAGGGGACTGCTTCAGTGAGACAAACAGCCATTAGGGAACCAGCTCTTGCCGTTCAGTTAGAACTGAGCTCCTCACTGATACTGATGCCTCTGAGAATACCCTCAGCTGTGAAGCACTTACCTGGGCTTTGAAATTTCCCTGCTGCTCCTATTGGAATCCTGTTCAGGTTAGTGCAGTCAGTTTAGCTTAGTTTGATCTAGAATCCAATTAACATTATTATGCTCTCAAATTTTGTCTGTCATAATGGTTATATAACAAAACAGCAACAAATTGTGGAAGCTGGTAGGAAACATGTGAGTCTTCTTGCTGGTGAAAAGCAGTGAGGAGGAGGGTTGAGTAACCATAAGGCAGTTGAGTCTAACATTTAGGAAGGAAGTAAACCCAGGTGTAAAAAATAGTGATGACAACTGTGCAGCATCATGACCCAGCAAATATGGGAAGAACAGGTTTATCTCTGTGCTCTTTCTATAAAATGATAACAATGAATCATTAGCAGCTTCTGTGCTTAATTTTTAGCTATTGTTCTTGTTAACCTACTAAGGTAAATAAGAGACAATCTTGCTTCTAAAAAAAATCCTTACACTGGGCTCTCTTCACTCTCAGGTAGACCTTGTTACACGTCTTCCCGTAACCTTCCCCATATTATCTTTAGATTTTTGTTTCTCAGTGAAAACCTAGATTTTTGAAGCCTACTTTTGCTGCAAATAGGATAAGAGATCATTACAGGAGACGCTGAGACATTGTTACTATCCCAGTGTAGTTAGCTGTGGTTGTTTCTCTCCCATAATTTGAGGTTGACCTGTACAAGTTACACCAAGAGGAAAGTACCAGGTCTTCTCTTTGCTTATATTGTACCACCAAGAGAGCCATCAATGCAAAGCTGCAGTGAAAGACTGTTTTGCAGTGAAGACATAACTTTAGACAGCCGTGTAATTTCCTTTTCATGTTGGTTCCTGACAAGAGACAATATGTTATAGTTCCAGGAATGGATAACTGGGGGAAGAGGGGAAAGCACGATAGCTTTATTTTAAAGTCTGTACTACCCTGCTTTGTTTTTAAAATAGCTTTTTGGAGTTAGCTTAGTACTGTGCTCTATAAATTATACTCTTCTTTCCAGATTTGCTATCAGTTAAGTGACTGGCCCGGGGTGTTTCAAGACATCTGATCTGGTTTCCTGGAGAATTAGTGTTAGTAAATACTAGCATACAAAAGCAGTTAAACACTTGTGCTTTGCCTTCCTTATAATCTCATATTTAAGATACATTATGCTAAATTTTCTGCAGCTTATGGACCCTCTCTAACTTCAGTGATAAATTTCCCATTGCTGTTTATAAAAAATGGATCTATCTGTTATAGTCCATCAGTTGCATTCAGATCCATAATAGTGCACTATACACTTCACTTGGTAGTCTTAAATTAATAATTTGCAGATTGCCTTTTGAAATTGTCTCTTATATTTGTTTAGGGATCGTACCCTGCATTAGATCAGGGTATAAAGCATGCAATTTGTTTTCTGAACAAGCAAGTGATAAGAGAAAATGTATATCCAGTTTTTAACATTAGTTGGAAAATTCATCTTGTGGAGTTGATGGGGAACCACACCCCATCTGTATTATTCTGGTGCTGTACCACACGCTTACCTGGCAAATTTCTCATTAGACTTTATTTCTGTCATCTGATTTCTTACTTACTTTTTATAAAAAAATAAAATTAAAATTCAGACTTTTGACCAACAATAGCTCAGGCATTCATAGGAATATTACCTCATATTTTAACTACCTCTGCCTTGAGTTCCTACCCTTCATTTTTCTCTTTAAAATATTTTATTTCCTTTAGTCTTGCTCCTTCTTCTGATAAGCTTTGTATTTGTTCTGAGGGACAAACATTTTTGGGAAAGCTTAAAAATGCTCTACGGATGCTCAGATGTGCTAGTGGAAACCGTGATGATTGATAAGGAATGACAGGAAAATTCCCTTGTAGGGATCCCTTGTGAGGATTATTCCCTTCTCTCCATTTCACAGCTGAAATTGTTCCCTCTGATGTCAGATATTTAAAAGTTCGTTAGGTAACCCAGCATCCCATCTTCCTTCCAGATTAAGACTTAACTCTCTGTTCAGATGTTGAAGGCGACACTATCTGAACTGCACTTTTGCCATCTTTGCAGGTGTTCAAGTACAGTAAGCAGCCTAAATATGATACATGAGCCAGCAGCACATCAGATCATTTAGATTCTACCTCACTGTAGCCAGAAATAGGGAATGAAACTTGCAATCTGACTGTTTTCATTGTATTATTGTAACAGAACAACTGTGAAATATGTGTTTTGTGCCTTTAGTAATATTATGAGTATTACCACTATCTAGATCTCCAGTAAATCCTGCAGAGCTCCAAATCATTGAGTTTTAAAAGAATCTCTCATAATTACACTGAAATTCAATATAATGTTTGTGAAATTAGATTGGTGTATGTGCATGTATATGTGTGTGCATGTAAATCTTTAATATTTTATCCTTAATATGCATATAATAGTGTATGAGAGAGAATTTTCTCTTCTGAGCAAGACAATTTCCTAGAGATGAGAATAGGATTTTTACAGTATTGGTATTCATGTGATAAATCATCTTATATTGCCGTGCTCTTGAAATTAGCAGATGAAATAGCATTTCACATTGAAAGGTACAATATTGGGAAATTAAATTTATTGATAAACATGGTCTTGGTTATTATTTTATTTTTCCTAACCAGGTATTTTGCAGGAAAATATATGTCTTGTGTTTACTTCTGTTTGTTAATGCTTTGATAAATCAGACATTTTTAGTATTTTATCAATGGCAAAAATCTAATTGCCTTATTGTATTCTGATTTATTTCTTTCCTTACTTTCTTTGCATCTGCAGCCCAACAAATGAGTCTCCAAAGAGATATATGTTATGATACAGTGTCAGTGAAATTAATCCTGATCAATTTTAAAGTTCACATTTTTATTTGATGACTTTCCTGGGAATCACTAAAACTGAGATTGACTCGGTCTCTTTTTGTTGGTTAAATATTGTTGTTTGAGAACACTGGATACAGCGGCACAGATCTTATTGTGATTCTAACACTTCTGTGTCTGCATATGAAAAAAGCAATATAAGCAATGATGTTTTACTAATTAATAGACACCAAATCCTGCTCTTTGCTGACACCAGTTAAAGGTTCTCAGTGAGGGTCTAATGGTGAAGAGTGTTACTTGCCTGAGAACGCCTCACCTGTGGGAGGGGTTGATGTATAGCCTGGGGTCCCTGTATGTGAGTAATGTAGGAAGATAAATACACATGGCTTTAAAAAATATGTTCAGAAAGCCTAGCTCTCTGTTTCCTTCAGGATTTCACTCCTGCAGCTCTTGTGAACACAAATTATCTCTAGAAGAAATTGGAGTTTTAGGATGTTAAGGGAAAATAGAGATGGGGTAATGCCTCTTCATTTTTTCCCCTCTCTGTTTTTTATTGGAAAATAGTTTGTTTCTCAATTTGTGGAAGCTTCCACATCAACCTGAAAGAATCACCTAGATTAGCATTAGAAAATGCTTCTACACCATAACGATTCAGAAGTATAAATCAGACTGTGCTTGTTTTTATGTAGCTTTTGGAGTGGTGTAATTTATTTATTTATGTTTTTGATTTGTCAACAGAACTCATTTTTTCAGGTACTCGCGGGAGGCGATGCTTTTGACCCAAAGGAAACAAAAGACTTACTGTTTTGGTTTTGTGATTCCTGCCTTCCCTAAATCAAAGAAGATGGGAACGTACAAGAGTTATTGCTATAAAAAGGAAATAATTATATTGTCTGAAGTGCACAACAAATCACATCTTAAGCACTTCTCCCCACTCTACCCCTACCTTGTGAAAGTTTAAATAGCATAACCAGTTTCTGTGAGGAAACCAGATTTTTATTTTTTTTATTGTTAATGTCAAACAAACATTTATTTCAGGTGCAAAGCCTCGGGATATGTTAGTGAAAACAGTGGCACTGCTGTTCTATTGCTTACTGCCCACTAAGTGGGTGGGAAAAGGGTACTGTGACCCTTTTACCCTTCCCACCAGTCTCCCTAACAGCTTTGGCCTTCAGGTCAGCTCAATTTCCCCTCCACTGAGTGGCCATTACTGTGCGAGGCCGTGATAAATGCTTTTTGTAAGGGACTGCCTTGCCGGCAGCAAGCGCTGGGGAAGTGGGGAGCCTGGCCCAGACAGCCCAAGCCGAGAGACAGATAGACCAACATGCCTGCACGCTGAGTGCCTGTTACCTAGCAACGGGCCGGAGAGTGCAAAAAAATGAATAGACCCACAAACAAAAATGAAAAGGAGATAAAAAAGAGTAAAAGTCTATGGGGCTCAAAGGTTAATATTCCTCTATCTAATAACTTAGTTTCAGAAAATTGCATTTTAACCTTTTCAAAGCATTCAGGAGAGAGATTTCTTTGAAATTAAATTAGATCACATTTGTATGAAATGGGGGGAGAGAAATTAAATGCAGAATTTATTATTTTTCCATCTTCCTACCCAGTATTTTTGCAATTCCTTGTATTTTCTGTTGACTACCACTCCCCTTCCAGACTGCATGTAGCTAGCAGCCTGGTGTGGAACTCCAGAGGGCTGCCCAGGATGAAGTACTATGATATCCTTTTGTATTTCTGTAGAATTTCCTCTTAGGGAAACAGGAAATCTTCCCCGGCGTGGAATAACTAGACCTTGTACCCCCTCTTGTAGTCCTCACCCACCTCTCACCTCTCAGACAGAAGGAGCAGTGAGTGACACATTGAAAGTCACCAAGCAAGGGCCTGGAAGGAGCAGGAATGAGACCTGGGACATGCAGGCTGTGGCTTGGGAGCCTCGCTGCTTCCTGTGGCATTCCCATCCTGCCCTGCACTGACATCCACTCCAGACTCACGGCTTGTGGTGTGCCAGCCCTCTTCTCACAGTCACCTTCCACCCCAGGTAGAAGTGGTGTAAAAGCTGGAAGGCAACTGGAAATGGAGAAGCCTGTGGTAGAGTAGGATTGTACTCCCAGGAGTACCTCCTTTAGTAAATAGTTTTGCTTACTCTGATCTGTTTTAATATAAAAAACCAAAACTCTTCCATATAAAATAACTTGTGGTGAGGACCTGAAGTCCATTTCTGTTAACTCCCTTTCCAAGAGAAGCAGATGGAGATTTCACCTTACCTTCCAGCTCTGCAGGGAACCATTATAAATTCCCCTTTTATTACATAAGCCCTATTTAAATCTCTGGATCCAAATTCCTGGTCCAGCTACTGTGATGTAAATCTGGAGTAAGTCCACGTGTTCCTGTGGGGCTATTTTGGATCTGCAGGAGCAGGCTGAGGGCAGAATTCAGCCCATGAATTCCTTAGCTGCTAGGGAAATCCGGGTAAAGCAATTGTTCTATTTGTGTCATGGCTGTTATATTTAACTTCCCAACAGAATGCCTTTAAACTTTACTGCCATCTTTAAACCAATGAGCTGTATGGTTAACTAATTTTCTTGTGCACTGTATAATACAGGATCGATAATGCTGTTTCTTCACATAATATATATGCTCTCTTTCACTCACTCTGTTCATATATATCGTATAATTACAAATACTGAAATTTATGAGGCATGTAAACCTGTGTTTTAAATACAGGAGATCACTACCTTTGGGATGGTTGCTATTACTTAACATATTCCAATCAACATCTTCCACTGGAGACACAGAATCTGAGTGTATAACATTACTATATAGCAGGTGAAATGGTCCCACACAGGGTGTTCTGCTGGCTGAGTCTCACAGTGCTGGTGCCCACCAACCCTTCTGCTGAGCAGCCCAGCACCTTCTCAGCTGGTGGGAGGGGCTGAGAGATTGTATGAGCCACTCCAGTGGCTTTTCTGGTGGCAGGGGAATGAAGCTTCAGCTGTAGCTTTTTAGATCCTTGCACCACTGGAAGAGGAACCAGGAGACATATCCAGATTTTCCTTCATTTAGGAAAAAATATGGTGTGCCATATCATAAAGGCCATCGTTTTAAATGGCACTAGGCTCTTAGCTTCAGAAGGGGCAATCAGATTCTTTATTTGAGCTGTTTCCCTATTTCTTTCTCTGCAATGATACAGATAGTAATGAAAGGGCTAGAGCTAATTAAAAGACAATAATTTAATGAAGGGGTGGTGATGATGATGAGGCAATAAACTGTGAGAACAAAGCTTGAGGGGTTTTAATGACTCATCAACCCCTTGATGGGAGTTTAGTCTTACAATCACTATCCATTTATAATGATCAGTGATATCCCTTCCTTAAGAACAGGAAAAACACACTGCTAATGGTGCCTGTCACACACTGGCATCCGATGGAGTGGCCCTTGTGCTTAGCGTGTCCCCAGCCACTCCCAGGTCGGGTGTGCTCAGAGTGCTCAATATATGGGGAGTTAATTGATGGTGCTTTGAACTCTTATAGAATCATAGAATCATTATGGTTGGAAGGGGCCTCAAGGGTCATCAAGTCCAACCTTTATCCCATCATATTCCTAACCATTACACCATGTTGCTGTGTCAGAGCCTCGAGACACGCGACTGACAGTGTTATATCAGTGGCATCTGGATGTGACTCAGGATTGATAGAAGGATGAGGAGTCAGAGCAGCAGCAAGGATGTAGTTATGAACGCAGAGGGGGTTGTGCTATACACACAGAGAATGCCAACACGCCCAGACTGCCTTTGGGGACCTTTGCTGAGCCCTCCTGCAGGATGTGGTTATAGAGCCAAGAGGTTAACCAGGTTAGATTAATTCATACAGTAGGTTCCTTGAGAAAAAGATCCCATCTTCCTCCCTTGTGTGGTAGTGCATCCAGCTACATCTCTGGGCAGCAGGACTCCAGGCTGTGCCAGGTTCTCATGGGTGCTGCAGCTTCAGCATCAGCTTTGCAGGGACAGGAGGGAGGTGTTCTGCTCGGGTAGGAGCTAAGTGTCTGAAGCAGAGCTCTGATGTGTGTACCTGTTCAGGGTGAAAAGAAAGCAGCGAGGAAGGAGAAAAGGCCAGTGGTGGAGGTGCCAGTCTTATTTATCTTAGATGAGATGATCCCAAAAGTCGGAAAAAAAATACCCAAGGAACTGGTGAAGAAAAAAGCCACATTTAAAGATTTCTTTCCTTTTGCAAACTGATTCTTCTCTCACTCCTGAATTCCCTGATGCCTCAAAGACACATTTGTGCAAGGGAAGGAGTATTTCTTTGACCTTGCCATCTCTAAACTGAAAACACAAGTACATGTATATTAAGAAAGAAGAAAAGGAATCTATCCATACCCACTGAGCACACATTTTTTCCCCAGAGAAATGACCACAGGACAAATAACACATACTTCATGTGCCATTGGAGGCACCCAGATACTAATGATTAACAGAATGGAATAGGTTGGTACTGTCTACAGCAAATCCACTGAACTGTAATTAACAGCTGCTTTTTCTGGCATTGAGCTTCTTCCATCCCTCTATCCTCTGTCATTCTTCCCTGGGTNAGTGCCTAACTCTCTGCTTTTACCTAATGACCAACTATTTCCCACTATGAGTCCCTACCAGCTCTTTTTTTTTGGGGGTTTTTTCCCCAACCATTGCCTCTCCTTCACCACCTTCGTCTTTTCATTTATTCTTTCACCTTGACAGGCCAGTTTTATTTCTCTGTAATTTTTATAGGTGTGAGACATATCTATACTGTGTATTTTGATAGGGAGTGAGAGACTTCTGTCTTTCTGGAAATGTGTTGTAGCTTGCACCATATATTATGGCTCTTTAATGCCTCCGAGTCCTCTGATACTGACCCAGGCTCTGTTAGCCTCTTTGGGTCAATTTTATTTACTGTTCTTTCCAGTGACTTTCTCAGTGAGCACACAGCCTGGCACTGTGTTTGCATGGCTCTCATGGCTGTTAGCCCCTGGGAGAAGGTGAGGTCTGGAGAAGCAAGAATTGGCAGCAGAGTATTATAATAGAGATGTCCCAGTGGTAATTTAGGGAGATTTTGGATGAGTGCCTTTACAAAGTTTTCTAAAAGGATCCTTTTATACCCATGCTGTCAGATACATGGAGAAGAAGGTAGGAACATTCTGGTAAGCCATAACAGCATTATTTGTGTTCTGTTCTGAAAATTAAATTCCTATATATAAAGCATACTTCACCATATGAAACATACAGAAATGCTTCCAGTCCTAATTCTTGCATCGAAGAGAGATCATTATGTTCAGTCCTGCTTTCTAGAAAGGATACAAACTGCCCAGGGATTCAGAGAGTTGGGACAGTCCAGTACAGGCTGTGAAGCTCAGTGGTGGCTCTGTATATATACACAGTGCAGCAGCTCGAATGAGAAATTATTGCAAATGCCAAATGAATTTGCTACATGTGTCTGAATTTGGAAGGCAGGGTTGTTTGACCTCTGTGTAAGAAGTCCAGTTTCCTGAAGGTTTTTACTCATAGCTAAGCTCTTAAATTGGTTGTGCTTATTAAATTGGTGCAATCCCCCATGCGGATGAAACTATACCTGTCTTGCTTGCACATGCAAAGAGGGCATGAGAGTAGATCAGTGTTCATCCTCGATTATTTCGTTGAAGTACATTCTCCTATGTTACAAGGGGAAAAAAGCACACAGAAATGATTCAAGTGAGTTATTCTGTCTCTCATTATCATTCATAATTTGCCTTTGTTATAATTCACATCCCTTCGCAAAATAGCAACATATTAGTTAGAGCTTTTAATTAAAACCCCAACACCTGCAGGTGAGAAAACACAGATGGATTCGCTCCTCCATGGAAACACTCAGTTCCATGTGAACTGGCCACAGAGCTGAAGAGAGAATAGGTGTTAAAATAACACTCTGCTCCTCACAGTGACTCTATTCATTCCTCCAGAAACAAACATACCTGAAGTGTGTACACAGCTTGCGCCACAGCTTAACCTTTGCCTCTCACATTGTCACTTACAACATGCTACCTCCACCAGAGATGGGTTTGGTTCTCAAAATGGCCCTCAAAAAGCACAGTTCTGGGTTAGATGTGAGCTTCAGATTCCTAACCTTGCCAAAAAGGAGATTTTTATGGTTCCAAAATTTACCTCTCTGTTCGCTCGCTGACTGGCTTTTCCCTTTCACCCCCTGTTCTTCTAGAACCACAAGTCAAACTGAAATTCAGAACTTGCTGATCCCTTTCTGAGCACTGCAAATGACATAGACTAGAATGCAGAAAAGCTGCTCACTGCTTTAGGCACATTTAGGCACATTAGGCTTTTATACACCCATACCTGTATAAAACCACTTGTATTTGTACTTCTGCACCTGTCGTGACATACAGATAAATCCTGACCACCAGCACTATGGTTGAACAGACAGTTCTCTAGCATACTGGTTCCTAGTCCCAGCGAGCTCCCAGTTGGGAATACCAGGCTGATCCAGTGCTACTCAGTTATATTAACTGTTTTTCCATGACTACTATCAGTTGCAATTAAGAACTAAAATTAATGGCTGTATTAGCTGAGAGGTTTGGGGGAGCAGATGAGAACAAAGTTTTATGTTAGGCAAATGAGGCTGGTAAAATGTTAATTGTCCATATTGGACACCATAACATTCTGCCTTGTTAAAACTGACATAATTTATTTTTCTGTTTAAAGTATTTTAATGGTTATATCAAAGAATGATGAGTGTAAGGAAAAGTGCATTTTTAGGTGTTCCATAAGTAAACAGTGTTACCAGAGCATTGTTTGAGTTGCAGAATCAAACACTTGAAACTGAAGGATAACATGTGAGTAGCAGAGGTTACTTGAATTCACCAGAAGTTTTTCTGTGTAGCCTAACAAGATTTAGATCCAGACCAGTATATTTCACACGTCATGGTATATACTGCCCTATATATAGTGCATTCTAAATATTAGCCTGTTGAGCTCAGAAACCCGAATAGAATAGAATAGAATAGAATAGAATAGAATAGAATAGAATAGAATAGAATAGAATAGAATAGAATAGAATAGAATAGAATAGAATCATTATGGTTGGAAGGGACCTCCAGGGTCATCAAGTCCAACCTTTATCCCATCGTATTCCTAACCATCAGACCATTAGACTCTGGATCTGCCACACCACATGAAAACTTTGTCTCTTAAGCTGTCTGAGAGATAAGATAACCCCCACCATTGCTTTCGTATCACTGACCTGAACCTCAACATAATGCTTGTAGAATCATAGAATTATAGAATCTCTTCAGTTGGATTTCAAGATCATCGAGTCCAACCATCAACCCAGGACCGCCAAGTCCATCACTAAACCATGTCCCCAAGGGCCACATCCAAATGTTTTTTGAACACCTGTTCCAATGCTGACCACGCTTTCAGTAAAAAAAATTTTCCTAATATCAAGCTTGACCTTCTCGTGGTGCAACTTGAGGCCATTCCCTCTCGTCCTATCGAAACACCCCCAACTCTCTCAGCCTGTCCCCAGAGCAGAGCTGCTCCAGCCCTCAGAGCATCTTCGTGGCCTCCTCTGGACTCTCTCCAACAGCTCCGTGTCCTTCTGGTGTTGGGGACTGGACCCAGCACTGCAGGGGGGCTCATGAGAGTGGAGTAGAGGGGGAGAATCCTCTCCCTGGCCCTGCTGCTCACGTTGCTGGGGATGCAGCCCAGGATCCCGTCGGCTCTCTGGACTTCAAATGCACACTGCAGGCTCATGTTGATCTTGGGGTTGTTCAGCCTGGAGAAGAGAAGGCTCCAGGGAGACCTTAGAGCACCTTCCAGTGCCTGAGGGGGCTCCAGGAAATCTGGAGAGGGACTAGTGCCAAGGGCAGGGAGTGATGGGACGAGGGGGAACGGGTTCCAACTGCCAGAGGGGAGATGGAGATGGGATGGGAGGGAGAAATTGTTTGGTGTGAGGGTGGTGAGAGCCTGGCCCAGGGTGCCCAGAGAAGCTGTGGCTGCCCCTGCCTGGCAGTGCTCAAGGCCAGGTTGGATGGGGCTTGGAGCAGCCTGGTGTGGTGGGAGGTGTCCCTGCCCATGGCAGGGGGTGGCACTGGATGAGCTTTGAGGTCCCTTCCAACCCAAACCAGTCTGATTCTATGGATAGACCAAGACATACACCAGTCCCTTCTTTTCTCGCTTGCTGTCTTCTCTGAATTTCTATGGAGGAAAACCCTGGGTGCAGCTGATCTCCAACACTCTCCAGAGGGCTCTGCGTCTGGCTGATCCACAGACCAAAATCCTGGGGCATGTTCAAGCATGAGCACCCCTCCAGCCTGTCTTTGGGTGCTCCAAACCAGCACAGCTCCCTCAAAGCTATTTTTGCTGACATCTGTTCATATTTCATCTTTAAAATGTCCCTTTCCTGTCCCCTCTGAAAACTGTGATCTTTTACTTATACCCAAATTTACCCATAGTGTGCTGTAGCTGTGTGTTAAGTTACTCCTCTCTATATCTGACTATGAAGTGGTTTTTCTCTACAAGTGTCTCAGATTCAACCACAACCTCTTTTATTAGGTGGGGAGATGTGACGTTTGGTGCCTGAAAATGTTAACGAGACAGGTTGAGTACTTTCAAGCAAGTGCATGCGGAAGGGTGAAATGAGGTGTGAATCCATGCTGAAATGTGGTCTGCTGTGGCTGGGAACTGACAAATTCAGTACATAGCTACAAAAAAAAAAAGGAAAAAATATTTCCCAAGAATTGACTTGTTTTATATTAGATTTTCTACCTAACTATGAAAGATTCCATAGGAAAGACTTGCAGGAAAAGGTGAGAGTGTTTCAGCTGTGCAAGGCACTCTGCAGAAGCAGTGTGAAGAGTGAACTCTGTGGCCTGTTCAGTCTATTTAGCAAGCTCTGAGATGTGTAAGTACATTATCTGCAAGGCTGGTAAAGAGCGCTTAGGGAGGATTTGTGGGTCTGTGGGAAGGACAAAGAAAAATGTTTTCTAATAAATTATTCACAATCTCACAATCCCTTTTGGGCAGATTGTTGCTCTGTTTGCCCCAGTGCTTCATGGCTTTTCTCTCTGCATTCACATGCACATAGTTTCTCACCTCCAGAGAGCAGCAGAGATCTCGAGCAGGCTGCTGCAGCTAATGGTGGCAATTAATAACTTGTCATAATCCTGAGGATGAAAGGGAGGGCTCACCATCAGCAGTCAGGTCATGGCGCTTCTGTAAAGCAAATGAGGTGCAGGTGTTGTCCAGATTTAAGAGCTTTGCTAGACTGTCAGCACACTGCAGTGCCAAGCCAGAGACAGAGTATCACCCTACAGGTACATAACTTACTGTACTAGTTTTCATGCTCCAGGTGCACACACATTATACAGCCTCCCCCCCCTTCACCCCCCCCACTGTTCATTAGTGCTGGAGAGGAATCCTCAGAACATTTCAATAAATCATAACACAGCACAGCTAATTCCAAACATGTAATTGCAGTTTGCCTATATATTTGCATATACGAGGCAGACCAGTGAAGCTTTATTTCGCATTTGTAAACAGAAATGTGTTTGGAAGAGAATGTGTTGTCTTTTTCTTTTAATTGAACATTGCAGATAAATAGCAGCTTGGCTACCTAATAGCGTTTTAGGTCCATGTTCTCTATTCAAGCTTGAGAAAATGAAACCTCATTATGCCTTTCGTTAAACAACAAACTACAGAATCACTTATTTCTAGACAGCTCAGTTGCCTTTTCCTTTTTCCATTCCTGTGGGTCAGTTCTGCTTGAAATGAACCAAGTTTACAAATCTCTACTGGTTTGTACACTCCTATTATGCATACTAGGTTATGCATTTGTAACTGTCATGCGAGTCAGGGTGATACAGCATTCTCATCTGACCCTGTTCATTTAAATGGGTGCGTCTTGTTGACATTGATTCATGTTATAAGTTATATCAATGCATTATAATCCTTTTGTGTCACCCCACTGGTTATTTTTACTAAAATGTTGTGAATAAATGCTGGCAATAATGGTCAGTGGGATCTGAAGCTGTTTTAAGGCGTGTGGAGTCCATCTGAAGTCCCAGGTCAGTGCATTAGGTTCGTTTTTTCTCTGAAAGGCAATTAACATGCAAAGTATCCCATTCTCAGGCATTTGCATGGCAAAGCGTCCACTGGCTTATTAATAATTTGGGGCTGTGCATTCCCAATGTATATTGCACTCAACTAAAGAGATAAGTAAACACGATTATGCATGCATGTAGGTCTTTATCAAGGTGTGGTTGATAATGTTTTAAAGCAGAACTATTTCTCATGAAAATAGCTCCTCTTAATAGCCTCTGTCTCTTTATTGTGCTTCTTAGCGAAACATAAATCACTAATATGTTTTCAGCTGCAAACTACTCTCTTTTTCCATTGTATTCACAGATTTAGTGGCATTTCAAATAGATAAACACAAGCAACATCTATCAACACTACAAAAAGGGGGCCTTAATCAAAGCTCCAGGTCCCAGGTCTCAGCATCTCCATTTACCTTGAGATAAATCCATTGGTGTGACCACCACTGCACAGGGTGACAAATCACCCCAGTCAGCTGAGCAGTGCAAGGGCTTATTGGCCTTTCTTTAAGTGGTCTTACCCTTCAATGAAAAGGATGGTGCTTGTCAAGCAGGGCCAGATTAAAGTTAGACAAAAAGAAATGATCTGTTATTAGAAAACTCCGATTGAGAATCACAAAACAGGAAAGAAATATGAATAAGAATTTACAGTGAGGATGCTCCCCCCCACCTTTTCTCATCCTCCCCCAAGTAGAAATTAACTTTAATTACTTTCCCAGCTTAGCACATTATGAATGTCAAGACAACGAGGCATTAACATTAAATAAATCTGTGACTCCAGGAATGTGCCTGTTGGAGTGCAGGAGCAGGGGAGCCCCTGCCTGGTGGGCCCTGGGTTGCCAACCTGCTCCTACTCAGCCAGAGCCAGAGTGCATCCCAGGAGTGCTGCCTTCAGCTTGGCAGGTTCCTGGGCTGCTTTCGCTGGAGAACTGCTGGATACTCAGCATGGAATGTCTCTGAAGAGATCCACACCTGTTGGAAGGCAGCATGCTCTGTGCATGGGTGTCTGGAGATGGAAAGATTAAGGTTCAAAGGGAGGAGAGCAACAGATGTGTGAGCAGGGTCTTACTTGGTTTGGTCAAGTGCCTGTTGGTGCCAAGGGCAGATTGGAAAGGCCCTTGATCCTTCCGGGACCACATTCTGACCTTCTTTACAAGGACACAACTGCAAAAGCATCAAACTCTCCTATCAAGTTTAGCCCTTAGTATTTTAGCTTACATAGTCCTAAAAAAACCCTTGATGTTAAAAAAAAAGTGTATGCAGATAAGCTAAAGGCTCCTGGATGTCATTACATTATCTCAATTAATAGTGGACAAATTCTTCCCTCTAAGAGTACCCAAATTCTGGTGTTCCACATAAATGTAAGGTTGTGTTTAAAAGTCTCTCAAAAAATCCTACTTTTAAAAAGGAAATGACTGAACAGACAGCAGCTGAAATCAGAGCAAATACACTGGGAAAACTGAGCAAATATTTGCCCATCCAATCGGTTTGTTTGCTAAAGAAATTCACAGTGAGGGTCTTGTGAGACAGGAAGGGGGAAGAGAAGGAAATGGTTCATGTTTAGGTTTTTCATAGGGGCCAATATATACGGTTGGGTGGGTGGCTGTGGGGTTTGGTGGATTCCCCC
>VZRW01001254.1:442862-464761 GCA_013398125.1 Aegotheles bennettii | reverse complement strand
TTCATTCATTTAAAATGCACTTGGTTCCTTGTGACTTGATAGACCACTATAGAAAGATTAATTTTCTGTAATCATTTGATTTGATAAATGTCTACACAGCCCAGTATAAGTTTATCTTCTATTTATCCTGGTCCTGAAATTAGTTGCTAAGGGTACTCCAGGGAAACACTTCAGTAATTACAAATAGGTCCTGACAACAGACATTTAAAACTGTAATAATGTAAAATGGTTATATTTTACATCAGAACACAACATTGCACTGGTAGGACACACAAAGGTAGAGCATACTGCTTTATACAGAGTCCTGTGCATAAATAGACATGGCATTTGCAGGCAAAAATTTCAATAGCATATGTGCTTCATTGGTTTTTTTAAGGTGTAGACAGTAAGATCTAGGGAAATGAAGGGATTTGCACAAGGCTGCATCAGAAGCAAACAGCAGAGGTAGAGAATGGTGAAGGTTTCTAGCTCCTTCAGTGGAGAGAGCAACTGTGCTATGCCAATTTATGAAGTAATGCAAAATTAATGTTTGTATTGGTACCTTAAAAGCTGTATCCAAAGCCATCTTGAAACCATGGGGGATGCAACACTTGCTTCATTATTACTTCATGGCCAAAAACTGGCTTGTCTTCACATTCATCAGCACTGCAGACTTGTAGCACAGGAATGGAGGGTGCTAGTGCTGCATCACTGGATGCTATGAGAGGCCTGCTGAGATGTGACAGCATGGCTATAACACATCTCCTATGCAACAGCACAGAAAAAGACCATATTGAAGTCTTCAAGGTTGTAAAGTGCTTTGAAGAGGCACAGTGTATCGTGGTAGCTGAGAACCACTGGCCATAATCCTTAGGTGAGGCCAAGCAGCAGGCAAAGATGAATGGAAGCCAGCTTCTCCTTCCTGGGCCAGCAACGTGCCAGCCTGATTGCCCTGAGAGTGCTGGGGCCATAGGGCAACCCAGGGAGCCCTGGCCAGGCCACTGAGTGTTCAGCTCCACGTGTAGTGCTGGTGGTCAGGAGGCAGATGAGCAGCTGCACAGGAGGACTGCTCAGGAGCTGCTGCATTGTTTATTGCTGAGAGTGTTTGCTATTTTATGAGGCACCTACACTGAGAGGCACAGCATGGACAATTAAAAAGTGTCATCTTTAAATGCCTCTTAAAGACAATGCAGTCACAGTTACTGTGGTAGTCCACATATAATAAAATATCTCTTTAAAGATACCAGTTGTGTAGATATAAAATATAAAGTAATGCCCAGAAGTTAAGGGAACATAATAATTATCTGATAAAACATCTAATATACATGGGCATAGCCTTAAACTGCCATGGTGATTGCACAGTAATTTAATATAAATTGATTAAGTACATTTTTACAATGCTTAAAGACTAGTCATAGCATAGGAAATGATGTTTTGTTATCAGCTCTTACTAAACATACAGTATTTGCTGGAATAAATCCAAGTGTTAGCTTAAAGGCACATCATTTAAAGGGTTTGCAGGTTCTGCACTCCAGGTAGAACACAATCACCAAACACCTGATATTCATTGCAAAAATGGGTGCAACTTCTTTCTCCACTGACGAGAATGTTCTGGGCAATAGTGCTGCTGTTGATAGGTCTCAATCACCCTTGATGCTGGATCATATAGATCATCACAGTTCCCTTCTCTGAACAACAACTAGCTGTGATAGATAACTTGTAATAATGCACGCTCCCTGGCAAGGCTCTGATACAGTCCTTGGGGTTCACCTTCATGGTGTGAGAAGAAAACTCAGGTAGTTTTGGAGTTCCAGGGCTGAGATGTGCTGCTCCCGGAGAAGCGAGCGCCCGGTGGCCGAGCTGCTCTCACAATCCTGGGCAAATTCACACAGAGATTTGGGTCCTCACAACCACTGAGAAGAGGAATTCTCTTTGAAAATGTGTGTTTATCCCTCTGACCCTGAGTCTCATGGGGTGAGTCAGCAAGTTCTGCAGTGGGGTGGTTTGGGAACAGCTGGCAGAACTGAGGGGAGGAGTGAGAAGGACTTTAAACCATGAGCTAAAAAAAGTGAGACTAACAAGACACAGACTGAATATATCCATTGGGCTTTCTCAGGACTGCCTGTGGGACTGTCATTTGGTTAAACTCTAGAGTTCAGCCAGCACAGGTAAATCAAAGGCTCCTGGATTGGCAGCTTGCAGTTTCAGCTCTGAGGTGTCCCGTGTGCATGCTCCTGCCAACCGTAAGAGTTCAACACACCGGGGTACAACATGAGCAGAGTTGTCCCTGCCTTTAAAAGAAAAACTCTTGCTTTCACCAATGTAAACAGAGGAAAATCTTCACATTCCTTATTCGTGTAGGAAAGAAATCTTTTGCTTTGTGGGGTGATTAATGGCAACACCTCATTTGAGGCAGAGATACTGAAATAAAGATCACTCCAATTTATATCCCCCAGTCTGTAAATCTGCAAATAAGTAACCCCCGGACTAGCATAACCCACCAGATCATTAGGTTATTTTCTATTAGGAAAATGGCATGAATATTATTAAAATGTAACTATAAATATTTATGCTGATAGAAAACCCACTAGTGTTGTTATTATTTTTATTGTAATACCTTAGAAGAGATGCCAGATAATTGCCAGATTCAGCAGGTCACTAGAGGCAAGGAGGGGAATTCTTCTGGAGTTATCATTTCTGAATACAAACTGCAGTGAAAGTGTAAGGATTTTTTCAAATCTGAAAAGTCACTATTTCACATGTAAAGAAGAGAACATATTCTCTTTTAAATCTTTAAAGATCATCTGTTCTGCAATGCCTGCAGATCATTACTGTTTCATACCGGTTTGCCAAGCAAGGAGCTCAGCTATCCATTTTTCTGCTGAACTCTTTCCATCTTAGCTCCTACTCTCACCTTCCCTGCTTGTTGATGGTGCTCACCCCAGATGCTCTGTGCCTTCTCTGCCACACTACTCCTCCTGTCTGTGGATCCAGGACTGAGCATTCACACACCCTGGTAGCAAAGGTGGAGTTTTGAGGTACTACTGTAAAGCTCAGTATAGAGCAGTGGCATACTCTGCTGGGTAAATAAATCCTGTCATGAACAGTGCCTAATGTGTGAGTTCTCCTTCTGGATTGGGGGGTGTTTTTCCAAAAGGAGAACAATTAAGGCTTGTTTGCCAAATAAACAAATCTGAGAGACTGGAGTCATAAGTATCCACTTGGTATTGAATGGGAGTCTCCTCAGTTAGAATTTTTGGGCCTTTTACTCTAGGTTTTTAGATTCTTGCTCTGTGAAATGGGATTTAAAATCTCACCTCTGTAACTGATGAGTCACTAATTCATGTTTGTGAAGTGCTGTAAAGGTCTTTTCCAACCGACATGATTCTATGATCCTGTGAAAACTAGCATGTGGTTGGTTAGAAAAATGTTGTATTACAAATAGGCTCATTGAGGGCAATTTCATAGTTAACCTATGGTTTTGTTTAACTTGTAAAATCCTTCTGTTAGATCTGAATTTCAGTTTCTTCCAAATGGGGACTACTCCTGATTTTCCTCACTCCTTAAGTGCTTTGTTGGCTCTTTGAATGGTGTTGAATTTTACCAGCAGACTACTCCAACTGTTATTGAAAACCACAGAGAGATTGTTAACAAATGCTTGAGTCCAGAATTTCTTACTCTTATGATTTCTTTACTACAGTAACCCATCCAAGACATGGTAACAACTGCCCTATGTTCTGCCTAGCTAAGTCACTGCTTTGCAGTGAAGCTCTTTGCAATGCAAGCAACAGAAACTTGAGGGAAATCAATATGGCTTTTAACCCAGCTATCAAAAGTGTTGGAGATATTTAGATCATTAAATGGCAGTGGACACAAGTAAAAGCCTATATCTCACCTCATTAGCAGTAAAGCTGCTCTTTAGTTTTATTTGCTACATCACACAACATACATAAACTGCACAGGAGATTGCAGAGCTGTGGAAAACTGATTCAGCAAAAATCCAGTGAGGAGGTAAAGTCAAAGAATGGCCAAATTTCTGTGATCTCAGTGCTCAGTGCAGATTTGTTTTATTGAATTTTACTTTTATATGCCATATTAACATTTAATTTGCATACAGATTGCGCTCCGTCTTTACTCTAAAACTGCCCAGTCAGCAGTCCTGTTCCGCAGCCAAGGTGTGGTGCAGCAGCATTTCAAAGTACTCTTGTTAAATTTTAAAGCAAGATGCATAAGCTGTGGTCAATCTGCTTCGGCAGTTACCAGATCCATTTGTCTTTTCCTTCACCATACTACTATAGCTGAGGGTTAGATTTACTTATTCCTTTTAGCATTTTTTGAATTCTCACAAATGAGGCACACAGAGTAGATGTTTCACTTACTCCATGCATAGACACTCTAGTAAATCCAGGGCTCTTTGCATCAGGTTTCTCTGCCTTGCTAATGCTCCTGCAGTTCTAATTGTGAAAGCAGTGGCATGGGTAAAGCACTGCCAGTGCTTTTGCCACAAGATTGTATTTACTAGAGGAGATAAACACTTGATCTCTTATCGTTGTTACCAGTGGTAGATAGAATTGCATTAGAGTCAAACAGAGAAAACAGACAGTGCTGAGCAGAATAAAATGTAAATGCATCCAGCAGAAGTACATCTACACACTGTAGTAGCTGTATATGCAATAGATTACCATAACACATCATTTTCTCCATGAACATAGATAATTCCCAGCTGCCCTGCTATTCTTTTTTCACCGACCAACTCTTAATTTATGAGTTCTAATAATTCTCTTCTGAGGCTAAACAAATAAATACACCTACCAGGCATTAGAGAACATGACAGAAATTACAGCATAGTATTAACAGTTGGTATCTGCTATGCTAGAATAATAGAGATGAGAGTGACAATACATAAATACAGTGAGTATTACTTGGCAACTGATGATGCTGTAGCCATCCTTTTGTGATTATGCAGAGATGCTGTGTTTTGTGAAAACACTGGAATTTTTGGATGTCATGATTAGTGTTGGCAGTTGGCAGTGCAAGCCATCATGTCTTGTAATGTCAGGAAACAGAAAAATCAAACAGTGTGAGCATGTTTGGAAGTTTTAGAGCTGTATCCCCAAAATCTGAGTGGCGTTTAGCATAGAGCACATAGTGATGCTGAGTGGGGAAAGGCTTGGCTGCAAGCCAGATCCTTACTATTGTCCTTACAACCTGGCATCGGTGTCTCACCTACAGGATAACAAACCAACTGCTAATGGTAGTAATTAGGAGCTTTGGGGGTGATTTATAACTTTTGTCACTGTTTAAGCAGTGTAAGTGCTGAGGTTTGCAAAGATAACAATTATTGGTTCCGGTGCTGGTTCGTTCATCAGCAGGCCCAGCAGCAGACAGACACCTGATTTTTAACCATCAGAATTCAGCACTGAGCTTGGTAAAACCTTTCTTAGGAGCTGAATGAATGGGTCCAAACATTTGGTCTTCATTCAGCTTTGAAAATAAACACATAACCAAAAAATGTCAAAGTGGCAAGATGGTAGAAATGTTGCAGATTAGAACTCTAAATTGTTGATTGCTTACAGATATCTAAGTGTATATGCTATATTGTTTTTATAATATGTTATTTATTTATCTTTCAGACAGAGTAGAAGTATAGGTCTTAAGAACACTGTTTCTTACCTGAGAATCTCAAATGTTAGTGAGCAAACTCCCTTTGTATTTTCACATTACTCCCTGGAGTTAATGGAAAGCAACTGGTAAAACTCTCACCACAAATCTCTATCCAAGTAGTCCCTAATGTCACTGCAGTTATTAGAACACCTCATCATAGGCAGTTCCTCTCAGCCCAGCCTTTGTTTCCTCCAAATTACACTTGTGCAGACAGCAATGTGCTCCCTTTCTTTAAACCTCTACTACTGAGTTCATCATCGTTGCTTGGTTTTGACACAACCAGGATCTGAATTCTGATCTGCTCAGTATTAACCTCATGTTTTCATGGTCACATGGAGCCCTTCCCTTTTTCCTAAGATCTTAATTTTGTCACCTAATGCATGAGGGTGCCAATGTGTGTCCCTTGCACTGTTGATTTCAGTGGTGACCAATGGGGCCTGGTTTGCATCTGCACAAGCAGATTGGGGCCACGAGTTACATTGACAGCTGTGTGTGCTGCTGAAAGACATCTCCTTCTGCAACAGCTTCCGTAACTGTTAGAGAGAAGGAAAACAGTCAGACCTAAAGTTAAAACATATTCTAAAAAGGATTGCCTGTGCCAAAAAAAGAAAATTCTTCAGACTTGGATTTCTTGGCTGATCTTCTTGTGTACAGTGTGCCTGTTTGTGTGCAAGCTTCATTCTGAGGAGAGGCACAATGACCTCCAGGAAAGAGCAGGGTATGTTTTAGAAAAGGGAGGAAATGTGATAGTCTGGAAGCTTGGAGTACAAGATCCAATCTCTCTCCATGGATGGCAAGAGCATGTCAGACATAATGGAATATTAAGAGAAGGAACCTACTGCAGGCTCAGGGGACTTCGGTAAGATAGCATTAAAAACTTTACTGCTATTAAATCTTGGGAAGCTGTAGATAATTTTGCTTTAGAGGAGCGTGGCTGCTGGTGTGGTTAAAAATGCTATTGAAAAATCCACTCAGGAGGAATCCCTCAATAAAACAGAAACAATTGGGGCTACATTGGAAGTTCCTGCAAAGGAAAACATCATTTGGCAGAGAAGATTGGAGAGGCTGGAGAGTGACAGGAGCAGTGGAGTTTTAGGACTGCAAACGGGTGCTGGGGGAAATAGTGGAAAGACTATTGAGACTTTATTAACTGCTACATTGGGGATCAGAAATAATACTCCCCACAGATGGAGAAAAAGCCTTTCACAGACCAGTGAAACATTCTGCATTAGCTGCTGTGCTAGGGACAGGGAAGAAACCATTCTTTTCCTCTGAAATCCCTCAGATTGGAGTACCAAAGCAGGTAACCAACAACAAAAAGAGATTTCCTGCCAGCAAATGTTTTCATACAAGAGGGTTTCTGCTCAAGCAAAATTATGACGTGTACAAGTAGCAGAGAAACAGAAAATTGGGTCATATATAAATTCTTAAAAACTGCCTTCTCTTTTGGTTACTGGGTAGCTAAGGACACAGCATTCCCTGATTGCCCCTGGATGACTGGCATTTAGTGACCAGCTTTAGTTTACTACCTCATCCAGTACATCTTCTTCACTAAGCACAAGCAGATAAGGAAATTGAGAGAAAAATCGGTATTTGGAATCTTTAGTAGAAGATGGAAATATTTGGTGGTATTTGGATTATTTTTACATGTCTGAAGAACAAAAGAGCATCCTTTCATCCCTCCAAATATGCAGCACTGGTAGATAAATATGCTGCTTTTGTTAAAGGGCAGCTACACAGAACTACGAATGTGCTGCAGTGGTATCGCTCCTTTTATTTGCTTGCTTTTTCATTTTAACAAATTGAATGCTGTAGCATTCCTCAGGCTACAGAATACCCCAAATTCATAGCACAGGGGTGACTAAACAGGCTGAGTGGAGCATGCCTGTACCCAACCAAATACAAGGAAAGTGGCTGAGGAAAGAGGATAGTTGTGATTGTCTGGGTGAAAACACATCCGTACTCGATATAGCTGGGGCTGAACACAGACACAGTGCAGGTGATCTTAGAAAGAGAATAACACCAAACTGGAGAAAAGTGCTAGTACCAGAGAAGGAACTGCCTTTGTTACTTGGAAGTGTATTAGTTTTCTTTCCATTTGTGTATTGTGTAGAGGTTTTTGCCAGCACAGTCCCATTTACCATATACCATCTCTTACTTCATCACACTCCTAACAGACATAGTTACTCCAGCAAGAGTTTGTAGCGTTGGCTGCTTTATCCTAGTGGGTACCACTGACTGAATTCACTGTAATCCTGCAAAATGTTTCTTGGAAGTTCAGATCCTGTTGTTAGGAGGCAGAGGGCAGAGGGAGGCTCTGAGTCAGCTTTCTAAAAAGGTTTTTATACTGTGTCTTGAATTTGATTCATTCTTTTTGGAAGAAGAAACTTTCTGCTGGCACAGTGAGATCTGGAGGTTAATTTCTATGGTTTGTTCTTCTCGGAGACATTTCTGTTCCTGGAGATCCAAATTTGTCCCATGGCTACATGTGTAAGTAGTTTGGGGACTGTCCCCAGAAACACTAGAGTGTTACACATATCTTTTGGGTCCCCAGAATCCAATGCTTAGAGGTTGACCAATAGGTTAGGTGGGCCATCTTCCCTTTGAGATTGAGCTATCCTAAATTCCAGCCTTGGGATCTTGCAAGAAGTGCATGTACCTCTTAGAGGTCTCCTTCCATGTCTCGTCCAAGGAATAATCTCATTTCTTGTGCACTGGAAAAGCTGAGTAACTCGCTGCTGCTAACTATGCAGAAAATAGCAGAAGCTTTAAATTTGTAAGTTCTTTCAATCTTCACTTACTGTACTATTCTTAAAGTCTTACTATGGGCAAGGGAAAAAACCCTTCTGCTGTACCAAAAATAAAAGCTAAAGCAGAAGAAAAGGTTTATGTATGTAGCTGAGAAAGTGAAATGGAAAATAGGAGGTAGAAAGTGAATGACAGCCCCTAAGAGGTCATTTCCACTTTGAAGAACTGAATCGAGTTGTGCCAGAGACTAAGAGCATGAAAGGTCTGTTACACACTGTCTGCTTGGTCCTCTTCTGTTTGTGCCAGAGTTTTCTTGTGAATCTGTCACTGCTGAAATTTCTGTGAGTCGGTGTTTGTTGGGGTGATCTTTACAGAGGGAAAAAGAGATCCAATATTTAGATAACTGAAATATTACTAGATATACAAAGGAAATACTTTCCAATAAAAATCGTTAGAGTTCCATTACTGTTTACAAGAGCATAGGGTAAGCCATGGAAAATCACCTTGCTTTGGAGAGGACTTTCACTGTCACATACAAACAGCAGGTGAAATGGAAGCAGATTTCTGGCTGCACTGTGCACTTGGGATCCTCACTTAGGTTCGCTGGTCTGTGCTGCCTGATGGGTATCAGGAGGAAGAACCAAGAATCTGCTCTTTCAACACTGCTTTCTTTGATTTTAGTGGTGAGAATGGTCTTCCATTACTTAGCTCTGAAGACAAAGGTAAGGAAAGAGCTGGATTTTTATCAAAAAACCTGTTTCAGTGCAAATCTGCCCATTTTCTACTACAGCTGTGAGATCCATAACACAAAGTACAAGCAAGGGACCCCATAACAGCTATCACAAGACCAGCATTTGAAGACTTTCCATTCTCAGAAGAAACCCACTTTGGTATGGAAACATCAAAAAAGGAAAGGCAATTTTAACAAAAAGGAAGTACTTTAATGAATTGCAAATAGACTGTAAATGACTACAGAAAAAACTGATGGTGTGAACAAAGTACATAAAAATCCTGTGTGCATACACTGTTTATAAATCAAGCTCTCACCCACCATACCTGGAATAGACATCCAAAGGAACATATCAAATTACATAAAAGGTCAGTGAATGTAAAATACTGAACAGACTGTTATGGGATCATTTTTAATCTTTTTCATCACCTAAAAACTTGTAGGGAGGGGTAAATTATATTAAATGAATTGAAGAAGCTAATGAGAAATTTTGGGTTATAATGCCAAAATCAGGTGACATTTTTTTCATTCTAAAGATCTGGTGCTTGCTGGAAATTCTGTCCAGTTACTGAAGACATTTGGGAAAATTAATTTTCTGGTGAATTTTTTTTAATGCACTTCTGGCTTTTAAAAAAACCCCAAAGTTTGAAAGTATTTATAACATTATTAAAATAGATAGAACTCCTCATTCGATTGTTGCAGAACTCCTCTGAGATGGCATTAGCACTGTTTTACAGAGGTAAGCCAAGGTTATGGTCACAAGTCTTATGTTGTAACTGCATTCTGCTGACTCCTAGTAACAGCTGAGGTAGGGAAAAGCAATCAAAAGGTAAAGGAAGATATCCCATTCTGGCTTAATATTTTCATTTTTAATTCTTTGAAGCCTCACCTCTAACTCTAGCCTCTAAGTTTTATTTAGATACAAAAAACATGGCTAGATTTCCAGGACCACTGAGTACTCAGTGAGTACTTCTTCCCGTAGGAAGTAGAGGAACTTGATGTAGAGGATGCTCTCTCTTTCCCTCTTTGTTTTTTATTTCTCTTTGTTTTCTGACTTGTCATCACAAGAAGAAGAAATCCTTAATTTGAGCTTATGGAACCCTTGTAAAATTCTAGAGAACTGGGAGGTGTTTATGTGGTGGCTTTCAACTGATGTAGAGCATCTTGAAGATTACAGCTTATTTTGGCTTAATCAGAAACATACTTGGTGTAGATCTGTCAAGCCTGCTGGGTAATGAACCCACACTACCTCTGTTTTTGAAATGTCTAATCAACTTTTTAAAATTTTTTGATATGTTTTAGATGTGTTTGTTTTAGGAGAGGAAATAAAAAATAGCTTTCATCCCAGTCCATCCTATTTTTTTGTGAACTAGACAAGGGCCACTTTTTCTTAGTTAGATGTGTCTAGATGTAACATTTCTTGACTAATCTGTCACTTTATGATCACTTGAGTGAATAATGCTATAAAAATCATATAATCAAATGTGTCCAGTTGCAGTCTGATGCATCGTGCTAGGGCTGTGACAAGATGAAAGCTGTTACTTACATAGTAGGAAATAGGGGTACTTAAAAAAGTTACTCTCTTCTGTTTGACATCTGGTTAATCCAAGCCAGGCTCACAAATTTTTATCCTTGCTGTATGATGTTGCATACAGCAAAATCAAGAACTTAAGGTGTGTATGATTTTTGTAGGTGTGCTTTTCCCTGGCATTTTGTGGCTGTGTTGGTAGGTGTATGCATACAGAGTATTTCTCTCTATCCTATGTTGCATATTTGCACGTGCTGCTACTGCCTTTTAATATTTTTTTCTCAGGGAACATGTTGTGATAGCTTCAGTATTTCAAAGAGCATGCAATCCAAAATCTGTCAGTAGGAAATATTTCTTTAAGGAAGAAAATGTGGTTTTTGTTAACTTTCTCAATCTCTCATCCATTCAGCTCCGTGTTAAATATACGTGGGGTTCCAGGGCTCGGGGTGGGACTCCACTGACTTCTGTTTATTTCACCATTTTGTAAACACTCATCAACAAGAGTGATGTTGGAGCTGTGAAGTTGGAATGTGTACATGAGGTTCCTTTCTGAAAGTAGAGTTTTAAAAGTTACGGTTCAGACTGTCCCAATTTATATCTGTCCCTAATGAGTCGTTACTCAGCTTGCAAGGAAACAACATATACTGGCTGGTCATATTGGTTTGCAGTGGTTTTGCATACCTGCAAGAAGACATTGAGGGAGAAGAATCCGTGCAATTTCTAGAACATCAAAGCCTTGTTGGGGTTCCCAGGTGCCTGAATTCAGATTTATTGTTGGTGAACTTGATTCCCAGTCATCTATTTAATTCTCAATTAGCATCTCTATTGCAATGCTTAACCTGACAGCGTGATTTCCAAACACACACTCATTTGGTCTCACACCATGTCTCCAACAGGAAGCCAGATAATGAGGTGTGGGATCTTTTCTTTTTCCTTTTAACTGTACTGTTATTAATGCCTGAACTATTCTGAGGTTATATACCAGAAGCAGACAAAGCACATCAGTTTACTGGGAGAGAGAAACTCGTTGAGGCCATCTGAGCCTTTGGGAATTCAGCTCTTGACTTCTCTGTATTGACAATCCCAACTTCCACAAAATCTCCCCGTCTGCCACAGTCACTAATAAACTGCAATATGTTTCTCTCATTCTTCTCACCAGCTCTTTGTTGTTACTTTTCCTCAAACCAAATTTTTACACATTTTATAAAACCCCTGCTGGTCTTCATCTTCTACAAGCTTGACAAATGGTTTCTCGAGTGAACTTACAGGGATGCTTTGCTGAAGAATGGGTACATTAAATATAGACACAGTTTGTTTGTCTGAGGCAGTGATTTCCAGACCATCTGTAACTGACTCACTGGATTGTTCTGTGCATCTCATATTGTGCATCTGATGCTTGGTGAAGAGACGTTTGTAGTGTTTTCAGATTAAAAATTGATCATTAGGGAAGGATATTGGACTGTGAGAAGTGTTAAAGATGGATAGTTGCTTCCAGTCAAAAAAGTTTTGGAAAAACTGATTTTAAAATACCAGTTATCTTACTCAAAATACATCCTTTTTGTCTGTCCTAATCTCTGTGGTAAGTTCAAGGTATAATTTTCCCATGTCCTCTTTATCTTCATTCCTGTTTGAAACTTTGAATACCATTAAGGTCATACTTCAAATCCAGTAGCAGCATGGATCTCCATTTTCCTCTCTCTGACTTCTTGTGAGAGCAGTAAGTACTATAAAATAGTCTGTGCCATTCTAACTAATCACCCCTCTGGCATTCTGAGCAAATGCAGGTTAATGGTGAATCTTTTAGTATTTCTATTAATTAAGTATATTATCCTAATAACTCTGTTGTCAATTTTTCATTGCTAGCTAATGACTAGATCTGGGCTACCTATTCATAACTACTAATGCATTTAAAGGAGTGGTTTTTGTTTGTTTGTGAATTGCCCATTTGTGGAGTCTAATTTTTGCAAACATTTTATTATTTGAAATTGATTTAGGGGTGTTCTGTGCAGACATGATGGAGCAGGGTTGCTTTCATCAGAGCATGTCTTCTTTCTGGTTAGGACAGGCATTTGTGCAGGTTATAGAAAAATGGTTGTTGTAGGTCTTTGGTTACTTGAATTAATATTTGAGTTAGGGTTTTATTCCCACCAATTTTATTAAATATGACATGTGTCTATATAGAAATGAGTACATAGTTGGTGTGTTGGTGTTTTATATAGTCACTATGACCTATGCATTTGCTTAAATCCATAGCGTGAAGTGAAGAGGAGGATCTCTGGGAAGGCTTTATATGTAGGCACTACAGAGGGGAGGAAGGAGACAGAGTAATTCAATCAGTGACCCTAATTCTTATTATAATAAAGCTTCCTGTTTAGAACTGAAAGAAAGGACTCCTGCTACAATTGTACATGTGCTACGGTGCCACCCACCATAATGAGGTGGAAACAGAAATGCAGCCAATTCAATAGGACTTTGGGTTTGATGAGCCCATAGAAAGATCTGAACATAAGGATTGTTTCACAGAATCTGAGCAGCAATGAAGCTGAAAATATTGATTCATAAATTTCCTAGGAAGGTGAGAAAAACTATGCAATCATTCCTGAAAAGTTGATGAACATTTTTATCCAAAAATACAGTACACTAATAGGTGTGTTTGTCCAACAAGGCAAAGAGACACGGAAAGCTTTGAATGCAGCAGCACATGAATAAGCAGAGGAAAATGTCCTTAAGGAAACACTGGTATAAGCATTTTAAAGGGGGAATTCTAGGAAAAATCCTGATGCTTGGTTTGACTTTGAAAAAAGCAGTGCAACCATCAGCACGGCCCAGGCAAGTGAGAAGTTACCCCAGGAGTGTGCTGAAAGAGTGATATAAGGAGATCTGCTGGAACTCCCAGAGGCAGAAGGAAGGCTGGCAAAAGTGCCTTTTTTCAGAATTTAATTTCTTGGTCAGAAATGTAACAGTAGATGAGGCAAAACAAAAGGTGGGAGGCTGGCTGAAGGCTGAGGCAGTTGTGCTGGAAGCTGAGAATGCAGATATGGCATTACTGCAGTACTTGGATGTCCTAACTGGGGGTCAGAAGATTGCACAAGCACCACTGAACCAGCTTGGCTGTTCCTCAGGCTGGAGACACGAGCTGGTGGCTGATGAGGACGCAGTGAGACATCAACAGTTCATGTGCAGATCAACTGTCCTGAAAACGTGCAGTGAAGCCTGTGTGTCCCAGGTGCCTTACACTCTCTGGACAGGTCACTCATCTTCCTCATGCACAAGAAACTGTTCCCAGGCTGCCCATGGGGCTCCTGGAAATCCCAAGCAAGTGTTAGGAGAAGCAGTGGGGCAGTGGCTGAGATGCAGAGGCAATAGAAGAGGGAAGAATCACAGCACTTTAACATTGAAAATTGATTCAAATACAGAAGTGGCTTTGATTTATAAACTTGAAGAAAGTTAGCCTTAATCTTCATTGCCTGAGTAAACTTTGAGCTCATATGAGCTACAGAGGCAGGAATTTGGTATTAATAGAGACACTTGAGGCAGTTCCCTTAACTTAACCACCCATGGTGTCAGGGGGTTTCTACAATGAAGTGATCTGCCTAACAGAAATGGCTTTGGTGTTTAGGACAGCTTTGGTCCTATGGGACTGTCTGTGCTGACAATTTAGCTGCTGCCCAAAATAAAGGAAGAGTGCAAAATGAAACTACAATAAAACAGGAAAGTATAATAGAAAATTATATTATAATAGAATAAAGAGAGTTGGGTAGCCCACAGCGTTTGCCTGAAGGAAAGCAAACCTCCAAGGAGAATCTTCCAAAGCAGCCCAGGTGCTGTGTACAGCTCTCAGAGCCCATAGGCACACAGAAACACGAACACACAAGTATTTTCACTTTGCTTTCCATACCTTTACAGACGTGACCATGGGGTTTTTGCATTATTATAAAAAGATTGTGCACCCAGACTTTGAGTGCATTTCCCCCAAAACTATGTGCAGAGAATCTTTTCTGAACTGCAGCTTCCTTGGAGATCCAAGTAATGTAAATTACTTTAAAAAAGCCAATTAAATGTATGATTGAATGTCAGCCTTTCTGATTGCAGCCTTCATTAAGAAACTGAAAATGTGAGGTATTTTTTTACCTACTATTGAACACAGTTAATTAAAAAGGTAAAGATTACATTTTGCTTCAGTTAATTTGAAATAAAGAACCTCCATTGAAACAATAAATTTCAGATTTTAGTTATAGCAATTAATAGACCAAACTGTGTACTTAAGGCTTTATTATATTGATTGTAAAATAATTAGATTAGCAAACACATTGCAAATATATTATCTAAAACAAATAACATTATCACCACACTTTTTGTTATATAGCAGAGCAATAAAACATATAACAGTATAATCTAAAGCAACCTCATAAAATTAATAGTCATGGAGCACATATTACATTCTTGCACTAAATGACAAAAGCCAGCCTGATGATCTTGTGGACGATTCTGTACTGTGAGGCTTGTAAATGTTTTGGTGTAGAATCTGTAAAAATTAACACTTCTTTCATGTTTAGCAGATAATTTTAGCCACTGGAGTGTTTCCAAGCAGCTCTGTTACAAGTTGCCCAAGTAACCTTGTTTTAAGTGCGGCTCCCAGTGCCTCTCCCACCAAACTTTCACATTCTTCCTTGCAAAGCAATTGTAAAGAGTGTTCCAGCACCCAGACATCAGTTTTAAAAGCCTTAAGGCTGTTTGAGAGGCCTTTTAAAAAGCATGACATTCAATCAGAGTTCAGTGAGGAAAGTTTTAATGAATAAACTTGGTAAATTAGAAAGCACTGCGGCAGAGTGATTAACTCTCATTTGTGCATTAGTGTTAAAATTAATTAAAATGTTTAAGCCGTAGGAGGCAGGTTACCTCCTCAAGACCTGCCTTTGCCCTCGGAGTCAGGCTGGATCCAGCAGCCATTCATCTTGCACGAGATGAGAGGAGGGGTAAAAGAAAAGAAAAGAACAGCCAGGACAAATGTGTTTTCAATGGTGCTTGGCTGCAGGAAGGCCACGGGGACCCGAGTGCGGCGTTACTGGAGTGTGACATGATAATACAGTGGGCTCGTTGGAGGGGAGAGGCTTTGGGAAGAAGGCGACCCTCCTTTCACACTGATCTCATTGTGACTGGAGGTGACAGAGCTAATTCCATTACAGGAGGCACGCTGGGTTGTGCTGCAGTGTAAAACAGACTGCTGGAAATGAGCTCCCTTTTGCTGATCTGGTTAAACTGCTCCTGGTGGACGTAACTTTCTTTACTGAGTACCATGAAGTATAGGATACAGCAGTATAATTTTAGACTTGTAGCTGTTGCCACCTTTATTAAGACTTTTGCTGCATCAACTAATGACATGAGAAGTTAGCTAAAGTATATACTAAGGAATATATATAAAAATATACGAAGGAATAAGGATTTATTTTAGTGCTTTGATGGCATTGCATATTAGCAACTGATTTTGTAAGAAATAATAACATTAAATTCTTATAAACTCATTTTCTTTTAAAAATCATTTTGGGCTGGGTTCTTTCAAGAACCAGGAGCCTGCATTTCTTCCTATCCAGACCATTATGATGTGGCTGTTTAACAAATCTGTGCTGGTTTCGAATTATAAATGACAGCCTATTTTATAAAGGCAAAAGTCTTCTTTGACAGCAGAACAATATCATACGAGTAACAAATGGAAAACTGTGTCATACAGCTGAGCAGTTGTTTGCACATGTTCACCAAGGGCCAGTTATTAATTTTACATTGGTCAGAATTAAGGATTTTGGAGAAATTCATCTGAAACGGGAGGTATGAAAAATTTCTGCTCAATGAAAATTACCATTATTCGCTGTAGATCTATATTCATAACTTTAAAACCTGGCAGTCTTTCCTATTTTTTTTCTCTATAGATTTCTTGTCAACAAGGGTGTCAGAGGTCAATGTCAGAATGCCCCTCTGGCACCCATTAACTATAACCAGAAAACTTGTTCACTATTGATCTACAATGTCTAAATATCTATTATGTTGGATATAAAAGGTGGTTTCACATCTTTCTAAAACAGATAATTCATAAAGGCCAAAGGGTCAGGTGTGGTGATATATTATTGTTTCACTGTATCAGGGAGTGCAAGTGCAGGAGGGGAACGGGCCAGGCGAAGTGTCATTGAACTCTTGCTGGAGACAGTTGTGTGTCTCCACACACGCTGCCCTCCCGTCCCCCACCACAGCCCCTTGATGCTGTCAAATGCTGTTTGCTTGTGGGTTTGCTCCGTGCTTTACTCTCTACTGTGCTGAAATGAGGGTGCCTGAACAAGCCACATTTAGAGTTTGTGTTCATATCGTTGTAGCCAGAGCTCAGGTGAATCTGAAGTCTAAATGGAAGTCAAGTTTCAATACCAAAACCTTCGGCGATTAAATGAGCCATGGTCCAGCTTGCTGCCTGCAGAGCACTTTACACCATGATGGTCACGCAGCCAGGGCTCTGTGTGTGGTGCAATGTGATTATTACAAGAATTGTGCACAAAAGGGCAAAGCCCCCGTGGGTATAAGATGTCACAGCTCCGTTGACTTCAGTAGAGTGATGACACTTGATGCACACAGAGGATCTGCCCCAGAATACTTGTCATACTGTGGCCATAGTTCCAAAATCACGTGTTTTCTGAACAGACACTTGTGTAATCTCATATGAATGATTTTGTTTGCTCATATCAACCCATCAAATTTATTGAGACTCTTTGATCTCCTCATTTTTTAACTAGTGAGGTGCCTCTGCTCTGCTTAACGCTCAAATGCAGAGCAGAATCAACGGTGAATTTCTTTGTCCTGTTATCCCTACAGCAGAGCACAGAAATACAGTGAGGATGGAGAACCTGGTCCAGGGCTGTTCCCCCGCTCTAGTCCTGTGAATTCAACCTTTGAGACCATGAGGCATTTCCCAGGAGGCACATATTACTTTTGCAGGATGAGACCCGTAACAAGCAAACCCTCTTTGGAAGGTAGCTGATACCATACTCTTTAATGGAGCTTATGGCCTTCTAGCAAGCCCCCAGAATGGTTCATATTCTTCCAGGCTACATTTTTGAAGAAAGCAAATTGAGATGAATCATGCTAAGATGAGATAGTTAAAATGTCAGGCTCCATAAGTTTCAATGCATCCTTATAGCTCTGAACACTAAAATGCAACTGAACATTGGAATAAGGGAAACAAAAGAGAATCAGATAACTAGTTCTTATAGAGGGGAAAAAAGTCATTTCTGTCTGCGCTGCTGCACCATGGAAATCCACATAGTACAGTTTTAGAGCTGTACCTTAAAAAAAACAATTGCAGTTTCTTTTTATCACCGGTCTTGGTTACACATCACTGCCTACTCTATGACACACTAGAACTGCAGAGTTTCTGAGACAAACAACACACCAGCAGCTTTATTTCTGTTTACAAATGTTACCTGGGGGAAATGTGCCTGTACCTGTTGGATAAATTACAAATCATCAGCACTAAATATGACCCACAGCAGTAGCATAGAGGGGAAAAGGGAGCACGGTCTGGACGTATTTGGTGTCAGAGAGGAGGAAGCTGCCTACTCAGTATACTACTGTTTTAATCCCTTAATGAAATTATCCTGCTGCAATGGAGAAACCAGAGCTGTCTACGTGGTGTTTCCTCAAGCATCTTCTTGACAACTGGCACTTCTTCATTTCTGCTTGTCATAATATTTACAATTAATAGAATTAACTATTACTAATCTTTTAAGTGGGTCACTGTAGGTATTGAGCCCAAGGCACGTTACCAGTGATGTAAAATGCAGGCAGATTTGTATCCAGGTGCTTTTCCCGTGGCAAAGAAGCATTGTGGCTGGTGGCATATGAACCACCTCTTGGTCCAAACCTCAGAGGTGATGTACAGCTGAGCTGACTGAGGGGAACCTTTGATAAGGACCAAGAAAAAGGCTTGCATTCCTATTTTTAAATTGGTAGCAAGCCACCACCTAAGCTGCTCTGCTACCACGTTTGTTTTCCAAAGGCTGGATAGGGCAGTTTTTCCTGTCATGGCTGGTGAAGTTAGGATGGGCTACATGGACCTTGTAGTGTGCAGCTAAATGAATCAGTCTTGGGTCCCTGACCACAACGTGGTTGACTTTGACATGGTCACAAGATCATTAAAGCCTGTTGCAGGGCTCAGGCCCAACCCTGTTATGCCTAGATCCCAGACCGGAGTGGAGCATGCCAAGGCTTTAGGTTTAGCTGTGAGGATAAAAGCAGGCACCAAAAGGGATCCGGAGGAACAACCGCTCGGTAACCGGATCCTCTGACATTGCTCTGGCTGCAACACAGATGGGCCAGAATGAAGGCTATCACTCCTAGTTTATAGCCATTAGCAATCATGAGCTCCCTAATATGCAACAGAAATAATAGTATTATTAATAACAATATCAAACTGACACATGATTTGCCTCTACAGATGGCTCTATTCCTCCTAATAATTTTTATTTTTATTTGATGTTTGGAGATGCTGTAAAAAGTGACTGGTGCTTCAAAATGTGACCTCTGTGGGGTTTAAAACCTACTGAATCAGATGAGATATTAAAGCATTCAATGTAATGTATGACTTAAAGCTATGTTTTTAAAACTTTAATAGGAAATGTCTGATGCTTTAGATTGCTATTTCTTGAAGTATAGTAGGCTGAAGAATTTGCTTCAGAGAGTCTCTTTATATCCAAGGAGAGCTACAGGGAGAATACACAGTATGTTCTTCCTGCACCATGCCTCTAAATAGATGTAAAGGAATTAGGGTGTATTAATAATATATCATGTTTCTACTTTGTTTTATACTATTGTACATATGTTCTTATACCACAATCAACACCACTGTATTTAAGTATCTCCAAGCAGTTCATTAGAGGAGGTGATTAACATCTGTCATGTGTTTTTCCTTCTCCTGTCTCCGAGAAGAGGATGTTCAGTGGCAGACCTGATTTTGGTAGAGATTTATCCTTTGTATGGGAGGGTTTTTTATTTTGCTGAGGTTTTATTTTATTACACAAAACTATCTATTGGGCTAAACGTTTGCAAAGGCAACTCCAAAAATTCTGCTTTGCAGTTGAAGTGAAAGGTGATGAGATTTAACTCTAGTGAACGTGTTCAGAGACTTGGGCTGGTGTGTGGTGGGAATCCTGACACGTCCTCACATCGGGGGAGAAACCAGTCCTTTGGGGAGCCCTTAAATAAAAACCCTCAGTGGAATGAAACAGTTTCTTGCTGTTCCCCATTGTGTATTTTCCTGCAGAAAGGATTCAGTTAAATCGATTTGCTCTGTTGCTGGATTTCTGACACCCTTTCAGTGAGACCATAGCATCTCAGGACCAGCAGTAACTAGAATTACCTGGTAGTTAGGATCCAGCAAGATAAGGATGCATATCCCTTCCTATCTGCTGCTGGGGAAGTTAAGAGGGTCCCTCCAGTAGCAACACTGTACCCTGAGAGCTTGCAGGGAGCCAGGTTACTGTCACCAGCTGGGTGAGGCTGTGTTTGGCCTTTGGCAGATCTGATACAGACTGGCATTTCCATGGGTATTTTACCTCTCAGCTAGATGATTGTGTGGGCAAGACCTGAAATCAGGTTAGTTACAGCATTTCCCTCGTAGGATCTCCAAGGCTGGAATGACCTGGTCTCCATTATAGTCATTCTGCAGCATCAACCTTACTGAGTTAAACCTTCCTGATTTTTGCTTTCAAATTTACTTAATCTTGGTAGGTATTCACGTAGCATCTCTGCAAGTTTTCATACGAACTATGAGAACACTGGTAGCTCTTAGTAATAAATTTACCTCTGTCATAATATTTACTAATGCACCTGGCTCACATTAATTGTATTCTGTTTGCTTTTCCAAAGAGAATTTGATGGCCTCTCGATGACAGCGTAGTTTTGTGCCAGCTGGTTTCCATAGACAAGCCAGTTGTTATTGCCTTTGCTGAATTTGCACTACCAGCTTCCATCAAGGGAGGGAATTCTGTAGCCACTTCTGTTTCACACGGAGGGGAGATGGAGAGGTCTGATCCCTTCCTTGACTTTCCCAGTGAACAAATCCTTGGACTGTGCAGAAGGTTTTGTGTACCTCCAAAATCTGTGTATGGGAGAGCACAGAGGAGAATGGGAAAATGAAGGAGAGGGAGAAGGTCTGGGTGTGCACACACAACCCTGTGAGCACACGCACACAAACACACACACAGACTCACAAAGTTCCCAGTGGGGAACCCACACTAAAGGTTAATGCAGCCCCAGGCTGTAATTAGCCTTTTGCACAGAGTCTCCTTGTTGTGGAATCTCTATTTATGAGGGTTTTCAGGGGCAATGAACCACCCCTCCCCTCCCCCAGTGCCCCCAGTAAAGCCCACTGGCAGGAAGCTGGTGAGGATACTGGAGGCTGGCAGGAATACTGAGGAGCAGGGCTTCCCTTCCCATGGCTCTGAGGCTCCAGCAGGTCCCCTCGAGATCTCAGGGATTCTCAAAGATGGAGGGGAGAAAAATGCATTGCCCTGCTGCATGCCTTTTTGTCACCAAGTGAGGGCTAACCTGCCACCACGAGTCCACTGTCAGATCAGTTGGTGACAGCAGATTTACCCATTAACCACAGGTATCTGTTGCCAGAGAAAGAATTTTCACCGTCCTGCTTTAGTTCACACGAGAAATGTTCCTTTTCATTGAAGTGCAAGAAATTAAAGGAATTGGAGAGAATAGTAAATATTAAAATTCTTACAAACTCAATTTCATGCTGCTTATCCAAGTTCATCTCACAAAAATGTGCTGTCTTGCTCTTTGGCAGTGGCTGGTGGTTGCAAGGTACAGTGAGGATATATTGCAGTGATCAACTCTTCCGTGGCTGCTGGAGTCAACTCCCAGGGTCATCCCTTCAGTAACTAGTGCATAAAATTACATCCAGATATTTTGTTATGATCTGGGTTTGCAAATCTTGCGTGTGTTGAGGTAAATAACACTATTGAATTTTACCAAATGAATGCCATTTATTTTTAAAATTCAAACAAAATATCTCCTCTCCTGAGTATGACCCGTGCTGGGATCTACAGACCACCAGTGCACCTCTGATGGATTCCTGCTAAGGCACCAAGAGGCCAGGAAAAATAATCGTGTAATATAACAATACAAAAAACAGAAGGGAATCAAACTTACTACTCAAACAAACAGCAATCTCAGGCAGATGCTCCAAGCCTGGAGTGTTTT
>VZRW01001254.1:395362-437862 GCA_013398125.1 Aegotheles bennettii | reverse complement strand
ATCCAGTAATTATTGTCCACCTTTTCCTCTGAAGCTTTACACGTGAACACCTTGAATCTCTGATTCCATGGATACATTTCACAAACAAAAAGCTTAAAATATTCTCAAATTAAAATATCAATAGTCAAGTATTTCAAATTACAATTTGAATAAAAAACCAGCAACAAACCCGAAGCTGATGTGAAGCCCCAGAAGTTGTTCTCTGCCTTGTCCTTTGTCAGATAATGGGGCAAGGCAGTAACACCCTCTGAGCTCTGGACCCCTGGCTTGGGGCTGGGCTGGAAGCTACAGAGGGATGGAGCACCCCACTCCAGCAGTGTCTCCTGGAGGCACAGGACCCAGCCCACTGCCATCGCCTGCCCACTGTGCTCAAAGTGTGGCTCAAAGTGTGGCTGCATTGAGAACCAAGGAAAATGTGATTGTCTGCTCCACACAGAGCCATGGATAATTTTTTTTAAAGTCCTGGTCATTTCACACCAAAAAAAAAATCAAAACTTCAAAATCTGTTCATGAAAAGAACTTACTGATAGAAAAGATTGCAGGTCAATCTCTTTACTGGCACACCACAGGTTTTTAGCAGCATCCTGATGGAGTTTGGGATTGCGGATTCAGGCTCAGGGAGGACAATCAAGACACAGGCAGAAAAAAGCAAAAATAAAAGGTTGGATCCTGCCGGCTGTAATTCTTACCCAAGTGAGCACTGATCTCAGTAGGAAGAAATGCTACACATGTGCTTGCAGCACAAGGACCTTGTACAGAGGCCACTCAGCTCAAAAATTCTGTACTCAGCAAACATATATAAAGTGACTGTTCATATTTTTATAGTGCCACGGGTATGACTGGGGTGTATGAACACTGGAAACAGCGCACTTGCTATTTTCTGCTGGAACTTCTTTACTCTGGGGAAAAGTTCTGGTTTATGTCCTTTTGGAGAAAAAGGGGAAGCAAAGCTTTAAGATGATCTTTTTTCTGTGCGTCCATCTTCCACGCTCCAGAACACTTGCTTCAAAAGAATTCATTTGTTTCTAAGCACAATGTTCTTTTCAGTATCAAAGGGGAGAAGAAAGCAAAGAATGGAATCATTAATTTTAATCTGTTTTGAGAACATAAGGAACTTTCTAAAACCTCTATCTTGAAATATTTTCAGGACAAACAGTAATTTTTTTTCCCATTAGTAACTTTCTACACAGAGAAAACACATTTCCAGGCTATTCTATTTATGTTCCACGTGTTGCTGTGATTGTCTTGAATTGGATAGTGTGGAAAATCCTTTTTCTATCTAATTTCTCTCTCCACACTGTATATAAGTAGGGCAATATTATCCTAGAATTCCAAAAACTTTACGTACACAACATCTTATTTGAAATCAATGGACACATTCACCATACAGGAAATCCATTCGCTTTAGAAAGGACATATTGCCTTTTGGGGGGCTTGCCATGTCCCAGCAGAGCAGGGTCAGGCTGACCATGGAGTTGTAGGCTGATTTATCTCCAGGATTCTTGCAATTTCTCAGATGTCTGCTGGCATCACATCCAAGTAGGGATAGCATTAAGTGACATTTACTGTTTCGGTCTTAAAGTGAGTGTGGATATTGTTGCTAATACTCATCCTCTTGTAAATTATAAATGTCAAGGACACCCAAACCCATGCATTCACTGTAGCTTCTTTTTTAGAAAGAGACTCTCCCATTTGCAGGCATTGTCAGGCTTGGGTCGGTCCATTTGGCACACAGCACAGCATTATCCCTTAAGATATTTGACCTCTTCCTTTAACTTCTCCAACATAAATTAATAAAATGGAGATATTTTTTCTTAAGAGATGGCATCACTTAAAAACCATAGAACCTCCAGTTGCTGGGCTTTAGGTTGCCACTGGTAATATCAGTTGTTAAAATAAGAGTAAATGGGGCTGACCTGGGCCAGTCCTGAAATATTCTGAGATATTTCTGAGATATATCAGAATCAGAGAATATTCTGAGTGTTACCAGGAGTGGTGCTATGGAGCTGGCAAGAAGTTTCTGTTGCTATTATTAAACCAAAAGCACTGCAGAGTGCTGGGCTGCGGGAGATGAAGAAGACAGAGTGCCATGTGCTTCGGTGCAGTACAGGAACGGGCACAGATCCCTGAGGAAGATCCCATTGCTTCAGTTCTGCCCGAACTGGGGACTCTGAAATGGGCTTCCCACCCACCCAGCAGCCCTGCAGCCACTCTCCCCTTGCCCTCAGCACGTCCCTGCTACCGAGCAGAAACGCTCAGAGGACTGGGTCCAGTCAATTCCAGCCAAGAAAACCAAGATCTAGACCATAAATGGTTGGAGTAGGAAGGGATTACATGACCTGAATGTCCCACCCAGTGTTGTTCCCCACCTCGCAAGTCAGCTTGGTGGTGTTCTTTGCTTTCCTAAGTGGCTGCTCTCTGTGCTGCTACACTGCATTACGGATAAAATATAGCTAATTTATTAGAGTGAATCAAAATCAGGGCTTAAGTTGCATTTGGAAACCTTAAAGATATCAGTAAGTGCTTTATAACTGTTACCTTTTCAAAGTTAAATAATTGGCAATGTTTATGGAAAAGATAAGTACAAATGGCTCTTGGAATGAGTGGTGTTCTCTAATTTGAAGAGTAGCAAAATGAAGAAGTGTGGAAGAATAGAGCAGGGACTATAAACTGTACCTAATCCACAGTCCTGCTTCTGGTGCTGCTTAAAATACTGATGGTTGGGTTTTCTTCAGTGAAACCATTGCACAGCCAGTGCAGCCCATAAAGCCTAAAATAAGACTAAAGATTTAAGTGCTAATTCAGCAAATTATTGAAGTCTAAGCTCATGCTTAAATTTGTCCTTCTTCCAGAACGCGCTGTTAAAATTTCTCATTTAATGCAAGAGAAGGGCATATTTAATCTCATTAAATGTAAAGAAAATTTTATCACTAGTGCTGTAAATAAGGTTGGGTTCAGGGTGACAAATGTGGGCTGGGTGAAACAAGAGAACACCGCCAGGAAGGAGGATGTGAGGATGTGTCTGTAGTCGAAGCTGCACATTTTCTGAAGGTCTTTTCAGGGAAATATCAGGGATCATTTCTCCTGCAGAACCTGACGTTCCTGGCTCATGTGTATGTAAATAGTTGTTTGGACCTTCAGTTCAGCAGGAGCCTATTGAAGGCCCTGTATTGTTCTGCACATGCTCCCCCTGCCAAGTTACTCTAATTAATGGCTATTGATTTCAGTGTTCTCTCTTCTGTAAAGGATAAGGATAGCAAAATAATAATATCCAGTTAGTTTCTCTATTAAATAAATCTGAAGAGGTATTTGTACATAAGATAGCTATTAAATGCATTGATCAGGATTTTATTTAGTAGGAGAAAGTCCCAGTCTTTGGGTCCCTATCTGAAACACAAAGGCCCAAAAGGAGGAGCAGGAGACACAGTGTCAGGTTTGACTTCTTTCCCACTTGGCACAACAAGAGAATTTTGCTCACTCTTTCTGCCCCAAACTCTCCTCTCTGCTCCTCTCTGGGCACTTGTAAAGTGTGGTGGGTTGTACATGACACCTGAAGAGGGAATGTTCAGCTGCTCCTTCATGCCATGCAAATCAGTTCCTCAGATCTTCCTCCCCTGCTGGAGAGGCTAAAATGGAAAAGAAATGTATGGGGCAGACATCACCCAGCTCACCTCTAATAGTTTGCTATATTTCAAATATCTTTCAAGTAGCCGAATACTTAGAATTGAAGAAGAATTAAAGAATGAGGTGGGTTGTTGACACATCTCAGTTACAAGAGCCCATGCAGGACCTCCTTTTACCTTGGGACACAGGTGAAGGTGTTTGCTAGACAGTGTCCGGTGGGAGATGTTTAGCCCTTGCACCCTGCCTTCTCTTTCTGACTCAGGGAAAACCCAACTGTGTGAATAATGGAAGAAATTATCCCAGTCACACGTCTTTTTTGCTTTAATAAGGTGATCACTTAAAAACCAACAGTATAGTGCATTTCATGCAAAACTGTCCATATTATACACATTTTCTGAATATGTGGTATTTTCCAATGCCTTTTGAAGGATCTTAATAATGACCATGAGTCATTGTCAGCCTCTCTTTCCCTGTTACTGGCAGTTCTCATTAAAAGTCAGCCCAAGGAAATCAGGTCTGTGTTACACTAAACACTTCCAGCCCAGAAATCTTCCAAGCAGGTTTGCAACTTCAGCACTTCCAGCCTTCATGATTTTGTCTCAGTTTTGCACCATTTGGTGTGTTTATGAAAACCACAGCATCTGGAAACAAGCAAATGCTGGGAAATCTGAATTTTTGGAAAGTAAGCTTCTTGTCCTGCTAGAACCGCCGTATTTTTAAGCCATTATATTTAAGAGTTTCATCCGTGAGGGCTTGGTGGGCCTGGCATAATAGGGATATGAAGATGGATTATGGAGAGACCCAGAGTACTCATTAGGGTAAGGAGAAGGATGCCAGGCTGCTTGCTGAACTGGATGACAGATTGTGCTATCTTGTGCCTTCCTTCCCGAAGACAGCGGATTGCATTTTGTGTTTTAATTTTAAAGATAATTACTTTAATTTCATTCAGTACTTTTTAGGAAGGTAACAGAGATGAGAACATTTGTTATGGGCCTATCATCTCACATGTTTGAATTTGCTCCTGGTTAGTGCTGGAAAATAGGCTCTCTGGGGTGGCTTGTACTGGCCTTGTGATGGGCAATGCTCTCTGCATCACCAAAAAAACCTTGACTGCCTCAGCATATGCTGTGTTAGACACTTCTTCCCAGGAATATGGGTAGAGAAACCTAGAGCTGAACGTCTGTGGAGTCCTTGTTCCCTGAATGTTGGCTTGTTGGCCAAGTAGCATTAGACTGCACCTATATCAGCATTTAATTTTGGATCAGGAATGCACTTTTGAAGCTTCCTTCACACATGGCACCTTGGTTTGCATTGCAAAGAGCTCTTGAAGTTTGCAGCTGGGCTCCTTCTGGATGAAACCCCAGCTGAAAGCTGGGATGTGCTGGCTGCTATGGGGCATTGCTGCACACAGGTCTGCTCCTCCAAGGTCACGGTGTGGTAGTGCAGACATAGGCTACCACTGCTCCTAAATCCATGTTCAGACCCCTGATTTTCAAAGGATCTTAAGTGTCAGGCTACTAATCCCAGCACCATATTAACAAAACTGCTTCTGCTCTCCCTGTACCTCCTTGTTCATAAACATTTACTTCACTCCTGTAACCAAGCAGGCATGGGAAAGTTCTGGTGAAGCCTTTTAATAGGACTGAGATGTCAACCACAGTGGCTTGTCCAGTGTGGGAAGGTGCATGTAAAGAAGAAGGAGCTCTGAGTAATACATTTTTATGACATGAATGGTGATTAAGGAATTGCTGAGTGATAACAACATCTTTGCATGGGTGGGGGCATTGCTTTACCAGCCTGATACACTGGGACTAAAAGCAACATATAGTTCTTAATGGGTTTAGGAAGTTTTTTCCACTTACTTTTCAGTCATGCATGCATAATAAAGAAGAGGAAACAGTTTTATTAAGAAACATAAAGTGATCCTTTTTATAGAGCAAAGGCACTTTGCTCTTTACAGCTCCTCCCTTAATCCCATGTGCTTAAAATTAGCACGTGGCAGAGCTGAATATTGTTTTTAAGAACAAACCCACTTCTATGCTCCCAAATCAAATGCAACAGGAAAAAATACCATTACTCCAGTACAAAATATAAAAAGGGGATTCAATTTGAAACTGCTTGTGGCAATGAAAAAATATAACTTCAAATGTGAGCCAATTCATTGAGGCCTTAACATTCATTTGTTGCAAATGGAGGGGGCAGCGGAACCCAAGGCCGGAGCCAATTGGCATCTTCCAGACAGGGAAAGGTCAAGTGGTGGCTCCCCGTGTGTGTGCTACTCCAAGGCTTTGTTAAAATGCTGGTATTAAACAGAAGTTACATCTGAGGTCAAGTGACCGCAATAACAGGGGACACAGCAAGCCCTCAAATCATTCGCCGTGATGAAAATGACATGGAGCTGCCATAATATCTGAGGTGAGATGAAACTGAAATCCTCAGCACCTGAACACTTCACCTACTGATGGGTAACCTGACCCTAACCAATCTTATAATCATATCCATGTCAAGGGGGAAGCTGCATTTCCCGGAGCAGTCGCTCCCTTTTATTTTTTGGGGGGGGCTCTGACTCTGCCTCTGGAATGATGTTGTTAAAAGTTTCAATACTCTGTTTTAAGCCTTTCAAATCAATGTCTTCCGTGAAAAATCAGCTCCCACCTCGGTGAACAGACACTGCCCTCGCTGGTCTTTTTCTTCAGTCCAGGTGGTTTCTGCTGTGTATTTATGGAGCAGGAGCTGTGCATGCTAAGTGTGGTCCTCGGTGTGTTTTAAGAGATTCAGGTTGGGCTCAGATGTGGTGCTTTCAAAGTAAAGACCACCAGAGAGCAAGTACTCGGGGTGATTGTGATGGTAAGTGATTTCTGGCACAGAAGTAACCATTCTTAATGAAAGCATCTTTTAAGCAGAAAGGAAGAAATAAGCTGTTCATTTTACTCTTCCTAGTAATGTCACATTGGATAACTTTCATGGTGCAAAAATACTTGGGTTCTTATTTTTATCTTTAAACGTTATCTTTAATTTTATATTTCCAATGGCATGCTGGACAATCCTGATTTCAGAGACTTCTTTGTGCTTTTGCAGTCGCATTTTTCTAAAGAGGACAAACAAAGCTCAAATGAAAATCCCGTTTACATAAGCAGAGCAGGACCAAAATACTCCTACAATATTTTCTGAGCCAATATATTTGCACAACCCAAAACAATCATTGCACTCAGCTGTCGGATGAATCAGCATGTATTTAAATCAAAGGGAGCGAGGAAAGACTACATTAGTTCTGTTCCACAGACCTGTCAAAGCTCCGAAGAGATTAAACGCATGACCCCTTCATCCCTAACATTGCTCCACAAGAGACATTTCTGTCACTATTTCTGCCACTTGGCTTTCTAAGATGCCACGAAGCCTTAGGGCGACCTCTGCTACATTTCAGTGTTGTTTATTGATTTCTGACCCAGTGCTTAATAGTTTTCCCAGTCCCCCTGAATGGCTTTTGTAAGCAATAGGGTTTGTGCATCTCCCCGATCAATACCTTTTATATTTACAATAAAATTGAAACTGCTTCTGCTGGGGGTGCAGCCCAGCATTTGTCATCCTTCAGCGAGGGAAAACTATGTCATTATCTGAATTAAAACATTTATTTCTGATTAAGAGAGTGTCCTATCTCATTAATTTTTCCCTTTCCAATAGAAAGGGAATAGAATCCTATTGATTTTTGCACTTTTACACATCTCCACTGCTGGGAAGATAATTGAGAAGTTAGCCAGAATAAATGAAGTTTCAAGTCTAGCAGGCCAGCCAATACCTTCCAAATTCAAGGTGTTTTTATGAAGCTGGATTTTAATTTGTTGGCAAGCTGAAGCAGTGGGACTTATTCGGCTGAGTAAATTGGATTAAGAGTAGAATCTCCTTGAAGCGTGTCTTGGTGAATGCTGAGGGGCTGCTTCCCCCTAGACAGCTGCAGACTTGCTTTAGATTTATGCTAAGACAGCTTCCAAATTGCCCTGCTTCGAAACTCAAACTCGCTCCAGGAAGCGTGGATTAGCAGACCAAAAGCTTATTAACTTCCTTCTCTTTCGTTGTATCCACTGTCTGAAAAACAACCAACCCCTAATCAGCAGCTGAACTAGACCTTCAGATTTTCTGCATCAATTGATTACCCTTTATTAGAATAATGGGATTAAATCAAGCTTCATTAAAAAGAATTCCCTTTGCATGAATCCCTGCTTCTGAGGACCCTTCCAGCATCGGTGTTTGCAATGATACTCCAGGATGTTCCTTCTAACATTTTTCTCTTTATCAATTAGTAATCAATACACCATATATAAAGGCTGTATATTCCACTAGAAAACAGAACGTGTGTTTACACAATGAGAACTATAAAAGTTTCCATTTGAATTAGACAATACATTGTATATTTTAATAAGGCATACAGAAGATTTTCTTAAAGGAATCGTATTAGCTATTTCAGAGCAGGCAAATGCATCTTCCTAAAGAAATTCTGAGTCCTCCAAGAAACACTGGGATTCCTCCCTTTTCGGGAGGAAGAAGCAAATCTCCCTATAAAACTAAGACAGAACTAGGAAAAAAAGCCCTCACTCTGCAAGTCTGTCTCAGTAATCTCAATTCAGAGACTACATGGAAGTCGTCTGTTTTCTCACCTTTATCCATGCATTCTTTACAATTTGATTTTGAGACATTGTTTTGATTATTTTTCGGTAATTCCAAATATATGGGTTGCAAGTTGAAAAGAAAAGACTGGGGCTTCTAGTTGTTCTGAGTTTGTGATTTCTGGCTCTGGTGGGGCTTTTTGGACGGGGGGGAATGTTGCCAATATTTGAACCTTATTAAGTTTCTAAGGAAGAAAATACAAAATACACAGGGAAAAGTCCCCTGAAAAAGCATTGTTAATGCCTTAGTTATAACAAATCAACAGCACTAGATTAAAAATGCTGTGTAAGTGAAGGACTTAATTTCTTGCTGCATTTTAATGCATAGTCCCAAGCACCAAAGTATGCAAAAGGTTGAATACATTCATCACAAACGGTTCTGTTTTCTCTTTTTACACCAATGAGAAATTACAAGATTACCAATGACCTTCCTACCAATGAAGCACCATAATTATGGTCATTTGTTATACAACAGAGATGAATGGATAGAATTTACATAGAATAAAAATATTATTTAACAGCTGTTATTGATGTGTGAAGTGCAATCCTAATTTATTTAAATGCTATAAATATATTGGTAATGTATTCTTTTCAAATTAACCTCATGAACCTTATACTGGCAAAACTTCAATTAATATTGCACTAAAATCCATTTTCTCCTGGTGTGGGGAGTATTGCGTGGGTAAAAATTTACAGCTACAATGGCAGCGTGCTACCTACAAGTTCGTGTTTGCTTTTTTTCAGTCCTTGGTTCAAGCTTGTGGTATTGCATTATTTTTTAAAAGTCCTTTAAATTAGGATAATGCCCAACATGCTTTTACAAAACTAGTTTTCATTTCCTGTTATTTAAACACACGATAACGGTTTCTAAATGCATTGCCAGGCATCATTTACCAGGTGTGGTTTTAGGTACTGAATTCTACTGTATGCCAAGACCTTTTGTACACGTAGCAGGCTGGAGAATGAAATCAGAGAGAGGAAAACAAAAAATAACCACTCAGGGCTTTTTAAACTCAATTCTCTCTGGTTTGTGTACCCTAATGTTGCATCTTAAGAGAACAACAGGGTGTGCTGAATTGTTGCAGCTTTTGATTAATGTCGAGACACGGGCTGATGTTTGGGGGTGTGTGTGTGTCATACTTTTAGGTTTCTCTCTTTTGTATTCTGTCCATCTGCCCCTAGCTGTCATTATTCCATGTTCATCGACAGAAGAGTTATAGTTTGCAAAAACCTATCAGGTAGGCTGGACACCAGATAATTGAGGTGATGATCAGTGCTAGCAAAAGACAATTGATAGTGATAGTGTCAGAGGCTGTACCTAACAAGATCTGCACCCTCTGTCTCCTTTAGCCTTCCTTTGGAATGGACAGAATATGGAATAACATGGACATGTCTGATGTGCATCAATAGATAGGATGGCAGTGCATAATACTTCTTGGAACTGCAATATGATGGTTGTAGCTTTTGACATTGCAGCAGGTTATTAAATAGAAATGTGAGCTATTAAGAGATGATCTTGACTCTCAACACATTTTTATCAAAGTCAAAAAATAGTTTATACCATTGAGTGGTTCCACTCTGTGAAGGAACAGGGAAAATCTGGCATTACAGGAAAGTCAAGTATCGTAATTGCCCCGTTCTTAAAGAGGAAGGCAGACCTCAAACCATGGGTGTTTCACAGAGGTTTTGTGACAAATGTGAACATGCATGTTTATACCCGAGTGTAAACTCCAGAGTATGATTAGTTAGCATTTCAATTTCGTGTGTAAGGCTACTGGGGAATTAACCATGAAGACATGAAGTGGAGAGGACACAAAGCAGAGCCTCACACTGTAACAATCCCAAGCTTCAAAGTTACTTGATCCCAGTTCAGACTGGGAAGATGTCCTCTTCTCACAGGCAGCTGCTCCGGGAGGATAGGGCAGAACACACAGACATCTCCCTGGGTCTGATTCGGAACGAAAGCAGCTTTCATAGCTCGACCCTGTCTCTGAGGATAGTAGCATCTGAAATATTGTTCCCTGCAATTATAAAACTGAATGGATGACACTAAACCAGGGGGATGTATTTAAATATCCTTCTGCCAAAACCATCTCATTCTCTTTTACCATATTGGGTTGCTGTTTATTTTTCTAGACATTTAGAAACATAATTTTTCTTCCTGACTTTTAAAAAATGACATCTTTATTTCAACCCAAATTCCTGCAGCTGACTCTGTGACACCACCTCCTGCAGAGCTTGGTAACATTTTCACAAAATGGATGAGATCTTGCATACATGACCCATTCAAACAACTCCGAGTGACACAATATTGCACAGCTACATCTTTTCAATTATAAAGGAAGTGTTAGCATGGGCAGCTTGCAGGAGGATTTATCCTCTTATGCCCATCTGTAATGTATGCAAGAAAGTCATAGCTTTGCATGGCTATTAAACACCCTATAGTCTATATAAAAACATGCAAAGTTGAGGCTTAATAGCAATAAAATATTATGGGTACTGCCCTCACTCATGGCTGAGTGAGCATGTCCCTTGATTGGGTAATTGGCAAACTACAGGCTGTAACACGCTCATGAATAGTCATGCTTTTTCATTATGGGGAACAATAGGTTGCTTAACTGTAGAACTCTGCTTTCCAAAATGCCTTTGCATTGGTCACAGAGGCTCTTCCTCTCTGCACAAGCTATTACTTCCTGAGAATCCTGCATTCTTCTTCCCAGCAGTGTGCTCACAAAGCCATTACATGCTTGCTCGGTGGTACTGAGGCTCTACTGTCTTTTATTCTTCCCCGAGGCCGGTAGCCTTTGGGAGGGACTAAGACACATTAATAGGAAAGATCTGCTCTCTAATTCATGGCATTTCAGAGAGACCTTTGAATATATTGGGCTCCAGTTGAATTAATGTCATTTCAGCCAGGACAGGAAGTTTACTGTAGTTTGTCAACTATCATTCATTTAGGAAGTCTGGTAATCTAACGTGTAGCAGAGAGCAGCAGAGACTGAAGACAGACCTGAATGGATGGGCTGTGATTTTTTTTTACAAATATTCTTGTAGACACATGAGAAAGCATCGTTTGGTTGATCTGAGTACAGTGGAAATACATTCATGAAGTGGGGCTGATGTCTGCAATAAAACCAGCCTTAGTCAGCATAACCAATAACACTGGGACCCCCCTTCTTCTCCCCCAACTTCTGAGGGGTGAGGTCTGTCCCTTTAATGTGGGAAATTGATTGATTTATGTCTGCTTGATAGATAGAACAATTGTCAATGGAATTACACTGAATTACGGTGACACTGCTTCTGCTCCGCAAGCCACTCCCCATATGTCCTATAACTCAAAAGCAGAATGACAATAAAACTATCTATGAAATTTATATTCATGATTATAAATTAATTCTTTTTAGCCAGACCAACAGCAGCAGCAGCCCGGCTTTGCAATTTCCAAACAGCATTTATGGCATTGGCTTGGGAATACTATCTATCAAGCATGGTGACAAATGTGGTAGATGATGGTCTCTCCTGCCGCTGGCTCAAACATCCAGTTGTGTTACGATGGGAAAGAAAATGCTATAAAGTAACAGGCATCCTCCAGCAGCAATTTCTGACCAGTGTTCCCAGCCTAACATCAAGCTGCACGAGTCTTCTTTAAAATGAATACTTTCTAGGAGAGAAACGTGGAAACTGGGGCGTATTCCCCTGTGGAGAGGAAGGAGCCAGAAGTAGTATGAAATTGCTGTTGGAAATTGGAGAGGCTGCAACCCGGTGTAGGAGCACCTGGGTCTTCAGGGCAATTCAGCCTCTACTCTGGACCCGTTGCCTGCACACTGGACCCCATCAGCAGGAGGGTGAAAGAACCACTGGATATTTTCCCACATATTGTTGTTGGCTAACATTTTTCTGATTTTATGTGAAATACCTTTAAAAACAAAAAGCAACAAGGAGAAGGAAATGACATCTTCAAGCTCTGTTAGTAGCAGTGAAAATCTTGTCAGCAGATCTGGATCTTGCAGTGCTGCAGACAAGGGCGGGTGCAGTGAATGCAGTGGCTGACTCACACCGTGGGGTGAGAGGTGCGAAGTCACTTTGCAGAGCTTCTGAAAAGCCTTGAAGTGCCCTTTGGAGGTGCTTTTTGCATCCTGGTAGCTACTAGTTGGCACATGGCCACAGAATGAGACCCACTGACAGCCAGTTGTAGCACAGTGATCGGGCTTTCTGTGTTTCCTTTCCAAAGGAACCTCCTGTGTGCCGGAAGTGTGTGGTGGGGCGAAGGCTGGTGAGCAGGGTGCAGGACAACTGTGCAGAAGAGGTCTGCTGGCCAGGAGTGATTAGCTGGCGATGGGTGATAGAAATTAGGAGTAAAGCTTACGTTGGTTTGCAGACACATTACATTGACAAACAACTTATGAATGGAAAAATGGTGCAAGATGATGACCAAACCACTTCTTCTGAACCATTCAGTTAGCTGCAATTGCTTTCTTGCTTTAGAAGAGTCATGCTTTGCAGAAGTACCTAGCAGCTAGCATTGCTTCCCTTCATTCACTGGTTATCTAGCCCAGAGGAGAACATCTCAGTGGGTTTTAGGTTAGATTTTTTTGGGTGAAGACTAATGAGCACCTGAAGTGTCACATACAGGTGTGGTGCTGAGCAGTTTGCACTTTCACTCACAGGATCCGCAGGGTTGGCTCCAACCACTGCCTGGTGCCTGCTGCTTTTCAGCTCCTGCCTGGGGAGTGAGGGCCAGGAACCAAACCATTGCTGAAGCTGTTATTGTCTGCAGGATCAGCTCTGAGATCTTTGTGTCTCCTCACCTTAGGTACTCTGAGGGCAAGGGGAGCATCTTGCCGTGACCTCTTGCCATCTGCTGTCATGAGAAAGTGGGGCTGTTTGCAAGGCTCTGACTTTCCTAATAGCTCTCTGGCACCTTTCAACTGGCGTAGCCCACCTTACCTGCTCCTCATGGGTTGCTATGGCATCAGCAGTCATTGTCCATTCCTACAAAGCTTTGCTAATGACAATGACATGCTCTCCAGCACGAGTGTCTCTGTGTAAAACGGGTTGTTGTGGCATAGGGGCATGTTACCATTGTGACCCCATTAATGTGTTGGTCTCGGGGGAGCAGGACAGTGAGAAGCTCTTCAACAAGGCACTGAATTATCTTGAGCATTACCAATAGCAGGGCATTCCTGCCCTTGTCCTGGTTATAAACACAAGGTTGCGGGAGCAGCTTCAGGTGAGACCAGTCCCACTGAGCTCTGCCTTTGCACTCCTGCCTGATTTCCCCCCTCTGCTTCGTCTCTCCAGCCCAGTGAGCTGGGTTCCAGCTCTCCAGACAGCCCTTTCCTACCTATCTCTTGCCTGGATTTATTTCATACAGCATCTTCTCAACTCTCCCTTCTGAAATATAGGAAGAACCTGCAGTCCAGCTCTGGGAATAAAGATACTTTGGGAAAGTTGGGATCCACTAAAAGCTCCAGTTCATTTCTTCTCTGCTGCCTCCCCCTACTATCAGAAATAACCTGCCCCATGTTACCTGTGCTTTCCTTACTCTCTATTTACAGCTTTCATACTCCACTGCCTTTCTGTCCAGCCCAACTTTCTCCTCTCCCATCATCTAAATGCTTTCCCACCAACCTTCTATGTAAATTCTGGCTTACACTTTGTTACAGTAACAGAAATGCATGTTTAGTGCACTGTGAGTCTCCAACATAGTGAAATCCATTAATGGAAAAGGTTTTTCCATCCGTTCCAAGTGAACGGAGATGCAGCTGTATGGAATATAGCGATGGTGCTTGAAAATCTATATAGACAGCAGCCTGGAGAGAAAGGAAGATTGTTCATTTACATAGTTTGTTGTCTTATTTAGAAATTCAAGGTGAAAGATGGGCACGTCTCAAGGCACTGCAGGAGTAGATTTCATTTGGTTGCAAGTGGTGTGCATTCCTAAAAGACCAGGTGGGAATAAATGGCATTGCTAGGAGAGCAGGCGAAGAATGGGGTTAATTCCTACTTAGGCCAGCTTTGAAATACTTTTTTGTATAAATCCAGAGTGACACTGAGGGATGAAAGAGCCTACTGAACAGAAGTACAAGCAAACCGAAGCCTGGGATTCGGGAAGAAATTAAATAATAACCTCAAGCCCCAGCCAGGTCACCGTGTTGTGAGGGCAGCCTGAGGATGTTCGCCAAAGGTCTGTGGCTGCATAGGAGACTAATCCTTTCCCTGGTTATAAGTAGATCCCTTCCAAAAAAAATGTGTTCCTTGGCTGTGGATCTGCATTTTGACTGTCTGATGAATCAGACATAAACTATCACGGGGTTTGAGGAGCTCATTATTCTGAGCACTTCACTTGCTGTTCTCCACAGCCAGCTAGCACAGCCTGGAAGAGTTTCTGCTGACTCGTCTCTTCCAGCCATTAAGACAAAATCCTGACCTTGCATGGCGTAGTTAATTGTGCTGGAGCTCAGTGGAGACCTCGTCAACAGAAGTTCCACAGAGTAATCCTTCACTTCCACACCTGCAGCGCTGGTAGGAGTTATTGAAGTCTGCTGAAGGGAAAAGTAGATTTAGATCCTTTCTCTAAATGAAATATCCTAACGTTGGTACTTCCAAAATCAAGCACAAATATTAATCTAATGGGAGGCAGAAGGTGTAGGATGTTAGTTGTTCTGAAATTGAAGAGAATTAGAAACGTAGCGAGTCATCAAGACCGCGGCTCTGCCAAGAGGCTGTTTGGTTATTACTGTATGAATAAGGAATATTGCAAAAATTACTAGTTTATGAATAGTCACTAGGTGCAATTGGATGTGAAGTGTATGCCTTTTTTATCAAAAGGGACAGCTTTAGTCTATGTGTTTACGTTGTGTTTCCCTCCATACTTCTCCGATCAAGACTGATGAACAGGGATTCCCATAAAATAGAAAAGACTAATAATGCAAATTACTAGCTCGTTATTTATGAACCTTGATTTTAGTGTTTCTAATCCCTTTCATCTTAACCAGTTCCCTGGAACTGAAAGCAGGAGCTGCTGAACCATGCTTGTAGTTAACAACAGTTTCACAAAGGATTATCGGTGGAAAAAGCCAAAATAACACAAGCAGAGTGTTCCATTGCCTGAAAGTATTGGTACCTTTGAGTTTTCTTCATCTATATTTTCTATCCCTTGTTTTCTAATTTTAGACTTCTGGTCGCCCTTGCAGTGTGGAAGAAGGACAGGTATTACATGATACACACTACACGGGGGTTATGTGGTTCTTGGTTTGGAATACTTTCCATAAATCTTCTAGGAAAATGAAATGGCAAGAACTCCCAAAGGCTTGAAGTTAGGCACACAGATGGGAGTAAACCCTGAGTTGATTCTTTCCAGGGGAAAGAGCTGCTGCTAGCTTCTGCGTGTCTGCCATGGGGTGTGTTGGTGACAGGAGCTGCACAACCAGATTTTAGCAGAACCACAGGGGAATCTGACAACCTCAGGCTCCAGGGAGCAGCTTTACTTTCTGTGTCTGCAAACAATGGTGCAACAGTGTGAAAATAGGAGATATATTCCAATTCCAGAGACTGACAGCTTGGAGGAAAGCACGAGGCAGACAACTGCTACCTGTTAGAATAAGCCCAGGATAGACAACAGGAGGAGAAATGTCTTCAGGCTTCCCCAGGGAGGCTGAGGACTGAGGATTTAGCCTTTGCCACTGGCTGGTTAGTGGTTGACAATATTCTGCCCTGCTGGTGTGGGATTTGGGTCCTAGGCCAGCTCGGGGATGTGGTTAGATTTCTTCTAAGCTGCTCCCTGCTGAATTGAGCCTCCTGCTTACTGGCTCCCTCCCTGCCCTTCCTGACTGACCCACCAGCCCTTTCCCCATCCATAACCAGAACAGGTTACTCATCCTGGAAGAGCATCTGTGCCTCATCCACAGAACCTCTCTGGGCTGGGTCACATCCTGCACAGCCTCCAGGTACAGCCATCTGCAATGCTGGTTGCTCTGTGCCATGACAGGATTCACTTTCTTTACCCTCTGGGCATCTCTGCATAAAAGTAGGGACAAGCCCAAAAAAAATCAGTATGAAAAAAAATTTATTTATATAAGTAAAATGGGACCAGAATAATTTTAGATGTGAAACTACAGAGGTGGATGGAATTCCAGCCAGAATGAACATAGCTATTGATCTGTAAAACAGGTGGTGAGAATACCGGTGACATTTGAAAAATATTAAGCTGGAAAACAGGAGCATCCTTAAGCATAGCTCTTCTGGGCTGTCTACAGTTTTAATGGAATTTATTTTTCAAATTTAGTCGAAAAAATTCATTCCCCTGCTGAAATTCCAAATTGCCAACTCTCAACCCCAGGTGGATTTTTATAGCCAAGATCTAAACCCCTGAAAAATAGCGGTGTACAGTATAATGGAAATGCTGACACAACCTACATTACAGCTGCACGAATTGTGCCAGTATAGTTTATGGAGAGCACATTTTGGTTTTGTCAGGTTTTTAAACACAGGCTGTTGTAAATTTGAAAGAAGACTGTCTTGTTAAAGCTTTAAGACTGTACATATTAGCAGAGATGGGTCTGAACCAAAATTTCCCTTTTCTGATGCCTTCCTGAACTTTGGGAGAACTGGAAATCTCACCTGAGCATCACAGTGCCATCATTATCCTGGTTTGGTTTGTTTTTTCACTAGGAGGAATTAGTTTTGTTATGAAACACAGGCCCCAGGGGCAAACACAAAGCAGGAGGCTGCTCCCCTCCAAGGAACGAGCTGGATAGGAACAGACTGTGAGGAGAAACAAGCACAGTTCACTCTGCACAAGTTCATCCAGGTCAGCGATGGGGTCAGGATTAATCTCCCAGTCCATTGAAATGGCTCAGAAGTTAAAATGATGCTGTCACCTGAAGTCTAGCACCTGTGGCAGGTAAATATTTATCTGTACAAATTGTACTGAAATGAAGGTGTTTACAGGATGAAGCCAGAGCTGTGACTCAGAAAATTAAGTATTCTGTCTTTGGTAAGAGCCTGTGGAGGAAGTTAAACTTAGGCTGAAAATCTCTTCTCAGTAGCTTTTGGGAAAGTTTATCCTGGAGTCATTGTGGAAATGCAGACAAAAACGAAACGTCACCACTTGGGCCTCAGTGTAATTTGATTGAGAACATCAGCAGGAGGCCTCTCGAGCACAACTAGAAAGGTGGCACCTTTTGAAAGCTGGCTTACATGTGCATAAATTAACCCAGAAGAAGGTAAAGAGGGAAAATCTATTTAAAACTGCATTAATCTTTTATTGGCTTTTCCACTTCTCATAAACAGTTTGTAACCACACATATATCATCATACCAAACATCATGTATAGCTTCTCACTCAATAATCCAATTGATATCAAGGTGATATATTCAGTAGCAACAGTTCTTAAATGGGCCATTTTATAACCTAGGCAAAGGTTAATCATCCTTAGCTTCTTAAGTGTGATCTTAACAGTACTGCTCATGCTTACCAATGAATTTCAAGCAGTGCCATCGTTTATAGTTAATTAGGGGACAAATTCTTCACTGGTGTTGAAAGGAAAGCCATGATGTTAAAATATTATTAGTAGTGCTGAGTGTCCTATTTTTGGGTGGACCCTGACTGTGGGAAGCCAAGATCTCCCCATTTTCAGATTATCAGGCTCTTTGAATTCCTCAGGAATTGAGGACATTGGAACCACTTATCCTTTTTTTTATAGTTGACTTTGCTCAAGTTGTCTTGTAGCCTGTCAAAAGTCAATCAGCAGGAAGCCAAACCAAGCCATTGCTCTGCCTCAGATTCATATTCACAGTGAAGCAGAACATCTGACCTGGTGGCACCAGAGTGACACAGTCAGCAGGATCAGCATAGTGGTGTGGTGGCCACACCGAAGGCTTCCATCATGCCTTAAACATTCTGGAAATAAAATGGTGACACAGCTAAATTTAATCTCTCTGATCCCTCTTGGGAACCTCTCTTCTCCAGGCTATTCCCACACAGACAAAAAGATTTTGTCTCACTGAACCTATTTATTGACCGCAGCTGTCACCCCTGCTCTGACCAGTGACCTTATCTGAATATTCAAATCTATCGTAGATCACAAGTTCAAATGATTTTCTTACCCTTTGAAAGCCCTGTTTTCATAGTGAGCTGATTGCAAATGACAATATTATAAGGGGTGTAATTGAGATTCTACAAACAATTTGCACCTCGGATTTACAAAAATAATATATACAGAAGTGTGAACGCTGCTGACATTTCCTTCCCCCACCAGACTGTTGATCCTGTTTGTGGAAATGAGTATGTCCCCTGCAGGTACTGAGAGACACCTTGTGCAGAAGGATTGTAGGGGTACTGGCCAAATCTGCTGCTACAACATACAAACCACTGGTTCCCAGTCATCCTCCCAGCACGGGTGACAATCAACCTTAGGTGTGCCATGAAGGGCAAGCATGAGCTTGCAACATGCTGGGGACATCCCAAGCTCAAAAGCTATCTGCTGTCTGCCTTAAACACAAGCTGATACCAAAACTCATCCTTCTTCCTTCCCCAGGCCCTGATAGCTTCCCTAGGAAGGGAATCTCCAAGGGCAGAGGCAGGGGGATTTCTGCCAGGTGTCTGTAACTGAGGAGGTACAAACTGAGCACTCGGGAATGTCCACAAACCATTCCAGTTACTCTCCAACTTCACAGCATATATTTGATCAAAAAATACTCTGCCCTTCATTTAACTAATTTTTTTTATCTCTAAAGGGATTCCTTTTTTTTAATTTTATTGCTACTTTTTCCTGGAAGAAATATTTTTCTAGCATTCTAAAAAGTATTGAGATCAGGTTGTTACAAGCAAGGATGCTATATAAAAATGTTAACTTTTGCCCTGGCTTAAGTCTCATTTTCATTCCCTCTTCTGTGTTTTATAGCATTTCCCTTTACTATTTTGACTGGGTTCCCTTGATTTTTCCTTCTTTCTTCTCTGATATTTTTTCACAAATAGCAGAAGGCAAACTTCATAATATTGAACTTAAACCTTAATCTGTGCTACCCAAACGAATTCAAAATTGTCAGAATTAACTGATCCCAATCAGAATTTCAGTAGAAGCCCCATATCTCAAGTGGTTCATATCTAGCTGTCTACCTGTTGTACCTTCCATTGACTTGGTCATCCTGCTTAAAGACACCGTGTGTTTGCTGGTTTAGACAATAATGAATGAACAGACACAGAGGAACTGGAATACCAAGCTGGATTCAGTTGGACTGAGGTGTACACAGTATTTATAATCAAGTTCAAACTCAGCCATGTCAGTGAAGAAGAAGGTGAAGTATTACAAACCCAGGACATTCAAAGCCATACAACTGAAAAGCAAATAGAGGCTCTGGGTGAGGAATTCAGCAAGATGTAACTCCCCTTAGTTTGATAATGCCTTCAAAAGGCTTTTATTAAAAACATAAGGAAAGAGTCCCCAGTCTGAACATCCAGCAGATACTAAACCTGAGTCCTGATGGCTTGTGGTACCTGCTCAGCAGGAGGGGTCTGCAGTCACCCCGATATTCTGTGATCCACCTTTGCTGGTGTGAAGGATGTTCCTATGAGGAATTCCCAAATCTCTAGACTCCGCTTTTCACAGCCATCATGCAGAACTATGGGGCAATCTTTTGCATGGCCTGATCTTCAGAGGTGAGGAGCGCTGCATCTTCTGTTGATGTTAGTCAGAAACAGCAGCAGAACTTCAGAGCTTTTCTAACCTCATCTTTTAACCTTTCTGTCCCTCAGTTTCCACACCTATTAGATTCACCCTGATAATAGTTCCCAGTGCTATTTATTCTAACATACATTATTATGAACCATCTGGTGTGAAATACAAGGCTTAAGTGCAGCTGCATTCATAAAGCCTTTGGAGATCGTTACATGGATGGAGGTACAGGAGTGCAGAGCATTGTTGTAAATTTGAATTTTCTGCCCTGTGTTTTCTAAATGCCAATATAAATAGTGCAGGAAATAATAAAATGAATAAAACACACGACTTCATTCTAGTTCCATTTGGAAAGACAGGGTGTGAAATGAAGAGTTCTGTTCTCCAGGTGGTGATCTCCATGCATAGCGTAGTGTTTGTCCTCAGTTTCACTGCTTTAGAACAAAGTCACAAATAGTCTTGATTTAGCTGGCATTTAATGTGGTTTTTATATAATTTTATATAATCAGTTACCGAGGGAATCGATGAGGAAACTTCAAGAGCAGTAAAAGCTTCAGCTATTGCTCTGGCTGCCCAGCCATTGGCTTGCTGGGTACACAAACCCCAAAACTCCTGGGTCACACATCCCTGCTGCCTGCGTGGCCACGCACAGCCTGGACCTCCCGCCGGAGCCGTCGGTGGGTGAGCCGGGCAGCGAGGCAGTGCCGGGGGCTGTAAATCACCTCGCCTCTCTGCAGAGCTGGGAATAACAATGCACAAGCTATAGGCAAGTGTATTAATGTTTCCAGCTATTCATAAATGAAAAATCATGTACAGCGACATTGATGTCATTCCAACAGAGGGCTTTCTCCTTTTTTTTTTGGATCTTAATTAAAATCTCTGGTTTATTTTTTGAAAAACATTTTATCAGCTCAAAGCTTTCTGTGTGCTTTGGCACAGGAGCATTCTTTCCCATAAATAAAACCTAGTCTCTTTCACACGGATCGAGTGGCTCTGTGTTCATACAATGATGGCATGAAATCACCCAGACTCTTAGTGGACACTGAGAAGGAAGTCACAGGGCCAGCGATTTTGCCAGGCTCAGGCAGTCACCTACAACCCCGAGAAACCAAAGCCACGTGGAAACATAATATGAAGAATGTTGGCAACGTTTTAAATTAAGTGTTTTTAATATGCTTAACCATGCATTTAATTTAAGCTTAATGAGACAGTTATTGTATGCTGACTAAATACCACGAGGTTATTAAAAACATATTTAGAGAGATTAACAATGATGTAATAGATACATATTTATGCCACCATTGGTAAACCACTAATACTACGTTTTTAATTAATTGGCATGTACTCAATATACAGTAGGGCTCTGGAGATATTTATTATATTTGCTTTATGTTGATGAAACACCAACTGGTTTAATGAGGGTTAATTGATCTAACTAACTATTAAAACATACCTTCCTATTCTGTGATTATCAGGGCTTAAATCAACGTAACATTCAAGCCACTGAAATTCAGTGTGTGCTTAGCAAGCATGGGATAATTTGCCTGCTTATAGGTGAGTGGGGGCTCAAATGATGTATTGAGTGGAGAGCTGTTAAACTTTCCAGGAAATACCAGAATGATAAATGAAATTGAAAAAAAAATAAATAATAGAAATACCTAGGAATAGGTAAGACATAAGAAGTGAAAGTCCAAAGGGCTTCTGCCATGCAGCAGACCTTCAGACTCCCTCTCTGGCTTTTGGTGCTGTCTTGGTCTGGTTATACTAACTGGGCATTACCCACTGCTTCTGATCACACTGCAATAAATGGAAATTTGCAATGGCCATGATCCGACCCCAGCTCTGTACTGAATAGCCAGCTGGAGAGGTCAACTTCACATGTGGTATCTGTTTTGCTAAGTCTAAATGATGTGCAATACGCTTACTACAGACACCTGATTTTATACCCTCCTGGAATGTGTGTGTGCCTAATAGAAAATCTATGAGCATTTTTTGAGTGGTTAAAACACATTTTCCACTGATTTTAATTTAATTTTACTTTTTTATGAAGAATCTTATGGAAAGGACACAGTGAAAAAGCAATGAAGACCAAATTGCTGTACATGAAGTTTCATTTCTGGAGAGCCAGAGAGATTAATTCACTTGGCTGTGACTTCTTCATTACTACACCAAGCTAACCAAAAAAATGAAATATCACAGAGAGCAGCTTCTCCCTTCTGTAGGTCATAACAGTGTCCTGATCACAGCAGTGCAGGGCTGCAGAAGAAGAAAGTGCTCTGGTTAGTTCTCTGACAAACCCACACAGAGCAAATGATTCTCATGCTGCAGTTTTGTTTAGTGTTTCTGATATAATTGTTTTTCTGGCCCTGATTTTATTGTATTATATTGTATCTGGATAAGAGTCTCATTTTTCTAAGTGTTTCCAAGACTCTTCTGAGGATGTGGCACATCATTGATCAGGAGGCTTTCAGCCAAATTGCTGAATCACTGCTTGTCAGGGAAGGGGGTGCAAGGGAACATGCATGTCCTGGTGGGAAAAATCAAACCAGAAAAAGGACCCTCTGTTCAGTGCTTCAAGGAGATGAGATTTGTTCATTTGTTTTTTCAGGCTCCAGAAGCCCTCACAATACCAGAATCATTATGGTAACAACTCTAATTTTTCATTATCTGCCTCCAGTTTAGGGTCTGGGTCTTTGACTGCACCTCACAGCTTTCATCCCATCAGGCAGAAAAAGAAAAGGCACTGTGGAGACACTGGGCTGTGATCAGTCAGATCTAGTGCTCAGGAGTATTCCTGCCACAAGCAAGAACCACTGTCACTACCCTGGGTCCATGGGGAAGGCAGCAATGGCATGGGCATGCTATGTAGATGTGGAGGTTTCCTGAGCTCTGTGCTGCTGAGAACCATTGCTCTGTGGGGACTGGACTTCAGTGGTTTCTGTCCATCATCAGTGAGTGGGTGGCAAAATCCTGTGATCATTTTCTTACCTTTCATAAAGCCTATTGACCTTCAACACCAGATTATTTTTCCTAAATATTAGATATTGACCAATCAGTAAAATCCAGACCCTAAGAGCATCTTCATCAGGGCTTGAATTCCAGGACCTGTTGTAGATCATTATGTGTAACTCATGCCAGTGGTAAAATTTAGATCCAAATCAAGCTTTGGACTTGGAAAATGTGAACATTTCAGGATTTGGTCTGGACTTTTGGTTCAAGTGCATCTCTGAGAAGGATAAAAATAATGAGGATGAGGAGGAGGTTGAATTTGTCTCTGTTGTATTGTCCACGAGGGTGAAGAGGCCTATAAAAGATCAAAGGTGTTACCCTGACACAAGGAAACTAATAAAAATACCATCCTAGGCATTTATTCGATACTTAGCTTGTCTGTAACAGTTTACAGCAGAACTTCATAGCATCCATTTATATTGCTTAAATTTTTTAATGATTCTGAATTCTTTGTTGAACCTTTTTTAGAGGGAAAAATGTTAACTCTTAATAAGTGACATGGCATTTTATTCTGAATCAAAAGCCTTTTCTTTGAAAATGACTTAATTAACATTTCCAGGTTCATAACATTTTCATTTATTCCTCTTTTTTTGTTTTTAAATGGTTTTTTAAGTTTTCCAGTGATAGTGATAGAGGTTTCCTAATGTATTAAAAAAACACAGAGTGTGCCCGGTGGGATCTGCAATCTGATTAGCTTTCAGTCTGAAGCTGAAGAAGGAGATTAAGTAGAGAAGGACTGCTGTGCTATTAAAAAGAAAACCTGATTTCTTTTAGCCATTAGCCAATAAAATGAGTACAGCTGTCAGCAGAATGGCTGAATATATTACACAGCAAGATTATCAGGTAAATATTTGAAAACTGTGCAACTTTTTGAATGTAGGAGAAGCTAAATTCTGCTCTCAGGGATGACTTCCAAAGCTGGAGTCATTCTACTGTAACCCCCAGGTTTTGGTATTCTCTTTGAAGAGCCTCTTTGTACTGTTTCATCCAGCTTTCAGCACAAAAGAGTCTGGTCCTTGGCTAAAGCTCTAAGTTGTTGCCACAGTAAATAACAAAAATAAAATTCTAATCCCACTGAAGTCCTATGAAGCAGCTCCAAATTTATATCTGGAATTTAGTGCAATGTGACTTCACTCTGGTGATTTACCTCTGTACACCAGTTTCCCCTTAAAGACTTCACAAAGTCTTTCCAAATAGTGGTAATGCTGCTGCTCTCCGTTTGGTCCATTTTGCTGTTCTGATGTGCCTCTAAACATTTGAAGTGGTAAAAGCCACAATGTCCATATAAAAAATAATGGCTATCCAGCTTGTATTTCCAGTCTTAGATTTTCCAGTGTTTTGGATACGTTTCATGAAGCAAAGGATCCAAAAAACAACTTCTATAGTATTTTCCATGAAAGTAGAATGTAGGGAGAGAGGACAGATAGGTCTCCTGAACAAGACACATGCTTTTTGAACCCTTACCAGCACATCAGTTTCTCCCATTTCTTGAGAAGTAGACTCTGTATACACACAGCCAGTAGCTGTTGTATCCCCTGCTGAAATCCATTCCCATCTAGAACACAGCAGCTATTTAACAGGGCCTGTTTTATGAGGATGTGTTCAAGCAAAATGTCACGGAAAAAACAATTTTCCTGCTGAAAAACAACTGCTTAGCTCAGACAGCATCACATCAGAAATTAAATCGGAGTAACCAAGTGGTGTATTCCATTAGAAACAAGGTAGTGTAGAGAAGTCCTGAAGGAGGGAGGGTGAGTGGTAGATAAAGATGTGGTAGGAGCTGAGAGCTTCCAAGTGCCCTTTTAAAAACCAAAAGAATATGTTTAAAACAATGAAAGGGTAATGCAGGTATTCAGACTGGGGGAGAAAAGAAGTATATGCAAGTATATAAACTTTTTTCTCATGCACACAAAGCTGTTCAGGAATGTGCACACACACACATCTCCTGAGAAGCAAATAACTACATAATCTGCTCAATATATCCTTTCTACACCTTTTGTAGCATTCATTTGACAGTTGGATTTACACTCAGGCCCCAGCTCTGCACACCTTTATCCACCACTTGATTTGCTACATCTTTTCTGCTCGTGTCTGTGCAGTTAAGCACGTGCTTAAGGACTGTGTCTCAGACCCGAAGGCAACGGGACCATGCAGAGGTGAAGAGCAGAGTGACGGGAAGCAGATGTTTAAGTTCATCAGTATTTAACAAAGCTCCTAAAGTCTAAAGATAAGTGTGTGCTTAAAACCCATTGAGTTCAATAAGATTAAGGCTCAGAGCTGAAGTTAAGCAGATGTTTTGGTGAGCAGGGATGGACTGCTGTTGGATGCCACAGCACAAAAATTAAGCATATGTATAGTCTTAGCAGGTTCAGAGCCTTTGGTTATAAAGTCTGCTGGCAGGATGCGTATTTATTTGTTTTCCTGTAAAGCATCTTTCTTTCATACAAAAACATTTACAAGCTGGAAATACAAAGAAAATAATACCAGTCTCATTTTATAATCAAGTGAATGTGAATGAGGGAAGACTGGCTCTGCCCATTCCATATTAATTCTCCTTTTCCAGTGCTTTTTTATCTTCACCGAGGAGTTCAAGGGTTAAGCCATCCCAACATGCCTCACTCTCAATTTATAAAACAGAAAATCTTCCATAAATCAAAAGTTACAAACAGACTTTGTAATGTCATAACTCTTGTGACGGCTTTCCTTGTGATTGATTCCTATACATACATTCTGTCTGATTACCATAATGTGTTCTTGTGGGACAATTCAAGCAGGGTAGAAGAAAGGCGCGAGGAAAGAAGTAAATAACAAATGGTCCTGACTCCTCCTCATCGAGAGTGATTTCAGTCCAATGTTCCATCATATCAACTGGGAAAGAGAGTCTTAGGGTTTAGGCAATCAATTACAGATATGTGTAGAGGCAGACGCAATCATTTCCCTGATTGTCACCAGTCTAGAGCAGTGACACGGGGAAGTGATCCATCAGTCTATTTCCACTGACAATCAGAGAAAGATGGCAGACACTTGTAGCCTAACAGGCACCTGGATTGGCTGGCTTAGAAGATTGAAAAATAGCTGTATTTCAAACATATCTAAACCTTTAAATACCTCTGCTGGAAGATTTCATACATTCCTAGGAAACATTTAGAGCTATTACAGGAGTCGCACGTATTACAGTGGGTGGGGAGGAGAGTAAACCTGCTTTCAAGTGCATTAGAATAGATAGAGTGAAGCAATCATGCTTAAGCCAGGAATATCAAGGTCCTTTCTGATTTGCCAGCTTCTATTTTCTTCTGCTTTAATGCTGGGTTTTTAATAGGTAATCTGTTTTTTACACATCAGAAGCAAAGAACTGAAAATTAGCTCTTCTCTGATCAGAAATTTAACATTGGATTTAGAGAGCATTTGCTCTACTGCTTAATACTGCTTTTTCCTCAATAAAACAGGTTTTGTTTATATTAAAAATCACCACGGACCATCTGCAGCAGGGTGCAAAGCTCAGAGTGTGGTCAATCCTGAGAAATCCCCTCTTCTGATAACCTTGATTTATGTTGTCGGAACCCTACAGGAAAGCAACGTACACACCCACGGGGTCTTTAGCAGCCAGCTGATTTCAGACTTAATGTGTTTATTCTTTTCTTCTCATATCAAATTTCTGTTAAAATATGGAGCCAGCAGAGTAAGAGAAACCACACACCAACTGGTTGAAATGGAAGCTGCAGGGCAGTGGCCCACGAGCTGGAGGGCTGGCTGCGAGCTCATGGACTGGCTGCTGCCAACATCCCAGTGTCAGACAAGTAACGTTCTGGTGTTGTGAACTTCTTGGGCACATCTCTCACCACTTCTACTTCACACTTCAGAGGGGCAGCCTCACCTCTACCTCCTTCCAAAAATCTCCATTGGTGTTTGGCTTCTAAGGATGAGCTTTGAAGGAAGGGATGCCCTGCTTAGGTTGCGTAAAGGTAAATCTCCCCTGAAGGCACAGGTAAATTAATTAAGTGAAAATCCTGCCTGTGGTGTAGCAGGTCCCGGGGAGGTGGTCATGCAAGGAGCTCTGCCAAAGCTCGAGTGAGGTACTGCTGGGTGAGGAAAAAGCCTGCCCCCGAGGCAGATGGAGTCGGGTTTTTTATGCCGTAGCCCAACAAAGGATGTATTTTTTGCAGCCCAGGGAATGAGGGAGGCTCACAGGCTGCCCAGGCGTGTTTGATCCTTCCACCTCTAAGCTTCTGTGGGAGATGGAAATGGTCCCACAGGGCTTTCATTAGAGCAGCCTCTTTCATCTGCCTGATGGGTCATGGTGCCATCCAGCAATTCTCCCTAGGCTCTCACCTCTAAAATGCCTCTGCTGCTCCAGAGCCTTACACCCCACTCCTCAGGTATGTCCTCCACACCAGGAAAGGGAGTCAGGCTGTGTTCAGACATCCTTACCCTTCTCTCCAGCAAGGCAGGACATGCCAAGTTCTGTATTTACATATTTATTGATGTCCTGAGAGCTGTGTATAGCTGACTGGTTGTTTGAACCTTGATCCTGTCTTCCCAGTCCTCAAGCACTCCGACCACATAAAAGCATCACTTTTTGGTGTTTTTTTCAAGTGCAGAAGGCTTGAAAACAAAACCTGGGAGCTCACATTTTAAATGTACCCAGGCCCCCTCTCTAGGACATCGCTGACAAAGTTCTTGGATAACATTAGTCTGACAGCAAAACGTATAAAATAGAATTTATTATTAATTCATAAAGAGCTTTGATATCTTATCTATTGCTCTTCTCTTGTAATGATTTTTAATGTCATCATGGTTTTTAATTTTGCATGAAACCCATCGTCGTCTGTTTTCATTTGTTTGGTAAACCTTGTCTGTTTTATTAGGAAAATCCCAAGGCTTCTGTGGGTATTTGTGAAACAATAAGAATAAAGAAATGTTAATAGTAATTTGTTTCTAGCTCAATGCAACATTAATTTCAGCGCTGCATTCTGAGGATTTTATTTTTCTAATTTCTCAATGTGGGGTAATATATTTACCATTCCCCAAGTCCAGTAATCCAAATGAAGAGTGAAAAATCCTCAGTGTCCTAAGATCTTGTACAAACCTTAACTTACCTTTTATTTACTACGTATGCTACTGCAGGCCAATATGAACCATAACTCCATTTAGATAATAATAATCAAATTATCCAAACCTGGGAGAACATGTTTTATAGATTTTGGTCTAAATTTAATACAAAAATGCAGTAGTCCTTGTTTGGAAGAGTTTATTAAGGGTTAGCAAAGAAAAAGCTTTTTCAATAGTCTATAACTCTCTAATGGCCTTTTTCAAATAAAATGGGAAAGAATTTGAAAAGAAACCTATATCAGTGAGCCGCAATTGTAACATTACAGTACAGGTCTATAAATCTTGACATGTTCAGAAGATTGCCTAAACCAGCAATACAATCTGTCCAAACCTCATTGTCTCCACGACCAGCCAGACTCATTTTAAGAAATGTATGTGGTCTTCAACCTAATTTTATCACCTTCATTTGTAAACTAGTCAATCAATCAAAGCATCCTGTGAGTCTAAATAGAAAAAGGAGTGCATTTTCATGCATTTCCAGACAGCACAGTCAAAAATTAATCTCCACTTGATCAGACATTCCTTGCCCTCATCTCAATAGACCATCATTAGGGTCAGCAATGTATATTAAAAATAGAGTTGCAGCGAACTGTTCGCCGGGGATTCTTTGCAAGCTACCTGCTGCCACCTCACTGAGCTCCCGGCTCCCCAGGAGCCTGCGGGAGGAGTCCGGGTTCATCCAGCAAAGAGCAGCCTAAAAATAAAGTTTAAAATGGGGAAAGGAGAATTGGCAGGAGATTCTGATGCTCCACCTGCTGTTTCTTGCACCCTGAGCACAGGGGGATAACAGCTCGACGAAAGGTAAAGTGGGATCCTAGATGAGACCCCACCTCACGCTCCCTTTCCTGCTCAAATTATGGACTATCTGTTCTTACACATATTCCTACTTAGATCTGTATTTAGTGTGGGTGAGATGAGGCTGAGGCTGGGCAGGTTTATGTTGGGAACATGGCACTGTGCCCCAAAGCCCTAATTCCTACTTTTCCATCATGGAGTTCACGGCCTTTGTTGCTGCACACTTTGGGCTGGTGTCCTATGGATACAGCAAGGTATACTGGGGCTGAGCCCTCCTCTCCCTTGCAGCCACTTTTCTCACCTTAGGCAACACTGAGAAACCAGTCAAGTGCTGTAATGGGTCTGGTGGAGATTTCCAGTTGGTGCTGGGGTGCCATGGGAACAGCAAAGGCACCGGCTGCTCGTGAGGAACTGTGGCTGAGCAGCCCACGTGTGCCCTGGGACACTGCTCCAGCTGACTGGGTGCTGGGCACTGCTTGGGGCCACAGAAGCAAGAACAGCCCCAAGGCTGCTGTAGCTGTGCTGGGGCAGGTGGGCAGACAGTGGCTGGGCAGCAGCTGAGGATGCTTTTTTCTACATCTTTGGATTCTCTTGCAGTGTAAGAAAAATTCCAAAATGAGCAACGTGGTACCCGCAGTCCTGTTTCCACCTTCCAAACCTGCTTTTCTCTGGCTGCCTTCCCCTGCAGCTGCCACCTCACTGGAGTAAACAGCATTTTAAGGATATTTAGGGAAGGCAGAATGTGGCAGAAGGAGTTGGAAGCCAGCACAAGCAAAAGAACATGGCAGGCAGCTGTAACTGCCAGTCTCATGTTCTTGTAAGTGAGGCTGAAAGGATTTGTTGATCTTAAGTCCAAGTTTCTGAGGGGGAGCTGACTACAGCAGTTACCAGCTCCTCTAATGAGGAAGAGTTGTTTTCTTGCTCTAGGAAAATGGCTCAGTCCCATGTGAGTTTGTTGGGGGTTTTTTGTCTCTAGTAACTGACTTGCAGCACAAAACCCATTTCCAAAGAAGTCTCAAGTCAGAATGGCAGTGGCAGAGAGTGTTGATACAGCAGAAATGGCAGCATTAATCAACAGTGTGAATTCTTCATCTGGGTAAAGATTCCCTTTTCAGGGACCACACCACAGGGACCTTGCTCCTCCTATCACAGACTCAGGAGATTTGCTGGCCAACACTGGACTCTTGACTCCAGCCTTCAAGCTGAAGTGTGACTGACCAAACCTAAGGCTGGTCCAGATCCCTCTGCAGAGCCTTCCTACTCTCAAGCAGATCAACATTCCCACCCAACTTCATGTCATCTGCAAACTGACTGAGGGTGCACTCGATTCCTTTGTCCAGATCTTTGGATAAAGATACTAAAGAGAACTGGCCCCAACACTGAGCTCTGGGGAACACCACTTGTGACTGGTCACCAACTGGGTTGAACTCCATTCACTCCTCTTCAGGTACTTGGCTCCCACTGAGAAAAGAGGTTGGGACAGACCCACAAATCTGTCCTGAAGGGCCCAGTCCAGGTCCTGGTGCTGTTGGTGGGAAGACTCCCATTGTCCTGAGGTGAAGCACAAAGCAAGGGCAGGTGAAAGCTGGGCTGGATTCAGCCAGCTGAGGAGATCAGGCTGCAGGCAGGTTGCAGAAATGTTGTTTTATACTTGAAATTTTCTCAGAAAATCCAAGAGGATTTCAGGGAATCTGTGATGTCCTTTTCTATTCATATTTCCAAGGAGAAAGAAGTTTATATTCAAGTGGCTTTGCCCCAACCTGCAAAACCTCATTAACTGACGGGGGAACACTTTTCCCAGAGGTTTTTACTTCCTTAATTAAAGCTAGAGCACGGAGGACATCAGTCATTTGGGAACAGGGCCCTGAGTTTCTGCTGGGTGCCTCTTAGCACACTGACAACTGTTTGGTGGATTCAGTGGCTGTTTTAGATTGATGACTATGTGATTCTTGGCCATCTGCTTCTTGATTGCTGGTGCAGGTGACAACCTCTGCAGGATGGGATGAGCTGAGGAGGCACATACATAGGGGAGGGGTCTGTTCCCCCCACTTGCACCTCTGTAAATCCAGAGAGTGGTGGGGTTTTGTTAAATGAGTATTTCTGATTTACATCACCCTTTAACGAGTTCTTTAGCAACCACAATGGTTTCACTTGCAGCAGCACCATGAGGTGGTGGTGGTTTACCCTCACCTGCTGCATGGACTGAGGAGGAGCTGCCTTGAGAGGCTGCAGTAGAGACCCTGAGGTGGAGACCCTGAACTGAAGACCTGCCAAAAGCTGGAGACTTCAGATAAAATGAACCAAACTTTCTTCAGGTTTATTAATCCATAATTCCTGGCCATCAGGCCTTGCAAGATCAAAATGGTTTTGCTCTTACATTTCTATATCAAATTAGATTTCAGAGCCGATTCCTCCTCTTTTCAAGTCTTTTTTCCACAAGGGGTCATTGCAGAGCAGAGCAAGGATGACTTCAAAAACTAGGTGATTTTTTCCTTTTCTGAAGTGTAGTAGACATTTAGATGCAATTATTTTAACCAGAATTGATCACGGTGCTAATTTGTAGCTGAAAAATACCATAATGTCTTAATAATAATTATTTGGTTGATGTTCATTCAACAACATTAAGAATGGGAATAGTGTAACTGTGTTTCTGTTAACAAAATATGAACATAGAGCCAGTCCAATGGGGGAAAATACAGAGATTTGCCTCTGCATATAAATGAAGCCTTTAAAAATAGGTCCAGATTTCTGTGTGATAATTAGGGTACAAGGAGAAGCCTGAAGAGGAGGTGTTTCTGAACTGAAAATTAAATTCAGCCATACAACATCTAAAAAGAGTCTCAGAAACAATTGTCAACCGTCAGACTACTGTTGACTCCCAGATAACTGCCTGATCTTCTGTTTCTTTTTTCTTTTCTTCTGTTTGGCAAATAAGGCCTTTTCAATAATTCAGGCAAATGGAATGATGAAGACAAATAATTGAGTATATTAAGCTGAAAAATAAAAACATATTTTATAATACGTAACTTAAAAAGTAATCATATAATTAATGAGTGAAAAACAGAGAGAAAGATTGCCAGAGATTAAGATTAAGCCCTGAAGAAGAGAATGTTCTAACTAGAAATTGGTTTAATTAATAGCACATTTTACATAATGATTACAGTGTAATTGCGCTGACTAGCAGAGTGTCATTAAATATATCCATGCTCCTTTACAACACCCTAAGGCTAAAAATAATGAGTTACATTGAAAATCACTATGCAACAGGTTCATAAATAACATTTAAGCCTATACAAGGCGAATACTTATAAATAATAAATATTTGCCTTTTGTAATTGAAGAAAAAATGACAGCCTTCTTTTTCTACTACCCTGTAGATTGTCATGTTATAATGCTGAAAAGATTTTTTCCCCTTGCGTTCTCTAGAAAGTGCTGAATAATTTATTCAAATGCTAATATTCCACATAATCTGACTTTGAGGAACAAATATTCCTACATAAAGAATAAATGCCAAGTTGCTTATTACCAGCTCCGTTTTACTTTGCATCGTGCAGTCCCCAAAAAACTATCACAGTCTATTACACATGTCAAATGAAGTTAGTGGCCAGATTTTCTTCCAGAATAGTTACATTCTTTTTTATTTAAAAATTACCCCTTCTCCCAAAATGTTCATCATGCTCAGAGCTGTTATGTAGCAACAGCTGCTCCTCAGCTCCAAAAAGGACGACATCATAAACCTGATAACTTTTTAATCTGTAGGTTTTCTCTGGTGAATCAGGAGTATCTAATAAAAACAGGTTTGATTTCATATTAGCGCTACGCTGACATTTGAAAGGCCCCCAAATGGTTCATGTTTAGCTGCCTTACCAAATGCAGCAACCTCTCCAATGGCAAAATAAAGCAACGCACAGAAACCTCCATTCAGGAGATGGAAATGCTTGGGAGTGCTGCAACATTGTAGTGGGTTCCAGCTCCCACCAGCGCTCAGGCCATGCCAACGAAGGGTGTGTGTTGGTGTCATCAGAAGGTGGGACTGGTTGGGTGTCCTCTTCTCCGGTGGCAGAAGTGGGGTAAAAACTCGGGTATCAGGGGAAAGGGAAAAGTGCAGTGGTGCTTAAATACTTGTCTTTGAGTCTAGAGGTCTTCCATGCTCTGTGTGTGATCTTCCTCACCCATAAAGCTGAATCTTGGACTCAGATGAGTCGATGATGGGAATAAAAATGACAGAATTTCACTTTTGTGGAACCTAAATGTACCATAGGCTGAATACTGGAACCACGAGTCTGGGGGCACTCAAATGACTTCCATGCACGTGCAGCAGTGTCAGCTCCTCACACTTTGTAAGGATAATGAGGTATTTGCTGGCATTCTCACACTTGTAATAGCAGTAGGATTATAACATTGTAGTACCAGAAACAGAAACTTTCTCTTGCCTGGGCACTAATGAAACAAAGTGAGCACCTACAACAGAAATAAAGCAGTTTGGTACCAGGAAGAAAATATGGTATGTGCAGGTGATAAAACATTCTCAGGAGAAGGGCAGAAGGAAAGGTCTGATAATGCGCGGAAAGAGCTCTCTGGTTTTTGGATGATACAAAATCCAATTGTCCTTACTCACTTATGCATGTCTTTCTCTACAGCCAAAATGAACATGGGTAAAATTTCCTTGTCCCAATCAGACAGATTTTTTGCCCCTTTTATTGAAGCAGGAATAATACACCCTTTCTCTCATTACCTCAAACACTGCACAGCAGAAAATGAAACCCTACATGTATTGGGAGTGTTTGGTGAAGCAAATCAAGTCTTAATGGTGATGGGATTTGCATAGTGGCAGGGTAGATAGTTGGGAGCATATCCTGGTGTTCTGCCACAGTCTAAAGAGAAAAATACATTTGCATCATTGTTGGTCTCCCTGCAAAATCACTAAAACCTTCTCTTTCTTTCTAATCATTTTTACAGCTTACAACATCCCACTGGGATCTCCAGAGCCCACTTCACTTCACAGGCAGTGCAAGCAAAGGCAGGAATGGACTACCAATGGGAATCCAGGCTGAGGTGGCTAGAGAGCAACTACTCCTTACATAGCACACCAGAAATGCCTGTGTCAACATTAATCAAACCTGCTGACAGCCGTGGGAGGTAAGAAATACTGCATATTTCCCCTTTTATCATTAAGGGACTGACAAAAAGTTAGCTTAGATGACTGATATTGCATCACACAACTCAAAAGTGGAGGTAAAAAAAGAATCCAGGAGTTCTTAGCCCTTTGTCTTTGCTTAGGTTTCTAACATAATAGTGCGCTAATGAAAACTTTGCTATATCCAGCCATTGCACCTGGGAGTCTCCTGCCATTGCTGTGTGCATGGAATTAGGGTGATAACTTTTGCAATTCTATTGAAGATCTCAGAAACAGTAATTTCCTTGTTTTTCCAAAACACCTCCAGCATCTGTAGCCATGCCTGCATGAGAGCCTGGTTTTACCTTAGGGCACAAAATGCTGGCTTTGCTGACTGCAAGCACAATTCCAGACTAGCACTTTTTAATTGTGCCATCTCTCTTTATTCTTAATGCTGGAGCTGGTAACAACACAAATATGCTGAAATTCTTCCCTTTAAATTTCATTCTTCCCTTTAAAATGAATACCCTTTGTCTGCCTGTAGTTCTCTGTGCTGCCCAGGCTGTTCGTGCCCTGTGCCCTCCTCAGTGCACACAGCCTTTCCAGGGGGTTGGCCATTGTCTTCTACTCAGGTATGTGCTGTCTGAGGGAGCTCCACAGAGGCAACAGGGGCTTCTGAAGATCCTGGAGTGAGGCCTGACTTGAGCTACACAGATGCTATGGCACAACACAGCTGAATCAATGAGCAGTGAAAGCTGCTTTTGCTCAGGTCCAAGCTCTTTAGCTTGGGAAAGCAGGTCAGGTCCAGACCAAGGGCTGCCATGCAGCCTGTGGTCCTGCACTGGCATTGCTAAGTGTTTCCACACCACAATTGTGATTCTGAGTGTTCTCATCTGAAAGCACCCAGCTTGTACACATGACTGCTCCCACTCACACAGGACTGGTTGGGCTGTGGTAGAGCTGCACCTCTTCACATTGCTTCTACCTGATTTTTTTGTTGGGGACACCAGTTGCTTCCAGCATGGCTTCTTTCCACCTGTGCAGCTTAGCAGGGATGTCCCTCCCACATTTCTGACCCTATTCTCCCCGGGAAGATTAAGAAAAAATAATAAAACATTTTAAAACTTACCTCCTGGCTGGATCCCCACTTGTGTCCTGTCAGTCAACTGTGGTGCTACCATCACCAAGAGAGCCCTGAAGGTACCTTGTGGCAGGACTTTTCTGCATGGAGACTGCACACCCATGTCACTATTTCAGTAGCTTGCAGTGCACACACAGGCTGGAGCCCAGCATTGTCAGGGAGCTGTGCTTTCAGGGCTGTGGCCACAGTACTAGCTACCTTTTGACTGCTGTGATGAACAGGTTGAACAGTATTTTTCACATTCAAATGCTCCAAAACACAAGTAGATCAGGAATTGCTTCCCCTGGACCTTGGAGGGGGTTGCAGCATTTTGTAAAAAGCAGCAGAATATGTTTTTTTACAATTAGATAATTTGTCCCTTAATTCTCTCTTTTAATACCTTAATTAATTTAGCCCAATAATTTTAAAGATCATATCTGACATTGGAAATGTAATGTATTAGTGTTTATTTGGATCCTGATCCAGGGCCAGTTGATATCAGAAGTCCTACAAAGGCGACACTTTTTATTGTTATTACAGAAAAAAATGGGGATGTTTTTGCCACAGAAAGGGGAATAAAAACCCAGCAGATTTTAAAAGCTTAAATTTGCTTAGCTGAAGTTAAGACACAATACTTCTACAAAAGTACAAAAGGGCAAAATTTAATCCAAGAGGAAAGGTTAAGAAAGATTAAGAAAGAATGTCTTCCCCTGTTTATTCACTTCTACTGGGCAATAATATAATTTTCAGTCTCACGTCTCTATTTCAGACCACATATGGCAGTAATATTGGATCTTCACCATCGCAGCTTAACCATGACTAAACAGGTTGATGAATGTCATGCATCTTATCATCATACATGCATATTTTTAAATATAATTCACTTTTGATCTGCACCCTTGTGCAGTGGTGAATGAAAACAGTTAAGAATTCTTCCACTGTCTGCCTTTAAATGTATTAAACAGCCCTGCTGTCAATAGATTATATTCTTGTACAATGATAATAGCCCAAAAAACTAAGAGGCCTTGTCAGGAATTGCAGTTGTCACAGTTTGATGCAAATGATTTTACTTGGTGTTCATCTGCTGCACAATCATCTCATAATCTGGATATACATCACAGCATGACATGTAAATTTCCTGCTACTCTGCTTTCATTTCCAGAGGCAGCAATCAAATGAAAACCATTCAACCTCACCAAAATGTATAAATAATTTTCATTCAAACATATTAACAGTCAAAATATGAGAATTTATCACAGAGCACTACGCCTTTTAAGAAGCAATAAAGACTTTACTTTTTAAGCATATTTCTACTTAGAAAAGTAATATGAACAGTAACTTGCAATTTTAAAAGAGGATTTAAAAGTCCACACATAACACGTAATCTTCAAACTTAAGTGTGCTGATGCTGCTTTGCCACACGTACTGCTTGGAAAAAAATACCCTAGGAAAGGGTTGGGAAAAGGGGGAACACAATTTGCTTCCAAGGAATACTATTCAAGTGATTACCTTCTGCTCATATTTGTCCCCCAAAGTAGATATAAGCATTCAAATACAAAGAACAGCAAATAAAATACTGTGTCAGAGAATCTGATAATACAGCAACTTTATTTTAATTCTTAATTTTAATTTATATTCTAGATTACATTTTAATTTAGTTGAGTTTAAGGATTTTTTTTTTCTATTGACCACCACTGCTTTTTAAAGGGGAGTTACAAGCAGGAACACCCCCAAAAAGACCTCTTTTAAAACACATCCTATGCAATTAAAAAATACATGAGCTTGAACTCCAGATCCTCCAGTGCCAGCTCCTTTCTGATGAAAGTAACAGCTGAAGAAGGAAAATATTTGCCCTAACTGCCTGGCTGAGAAGTTGAACATGAGAACGAGCCTGAGACTTGTGGCTCTGCCCAGGTGAAGGCTGACTCTGCTGTGGAGGTTTGGACTTGGTTCCTTGGAAATGGGAATGGGTGGGCTCTTGGCTGGCTCAGGCATGGCTTCATCCTACGATTCCAGCACTGCAGGACTGGCCATTTGCTGTAATCCCAGCAGTGCTGGTGATTACTGGTGAATGCAGGACCCGTGCTGTCTGCCAGGACTCTCTGACCACCAGGCAGTAGCACCCTCTCCATGCAGCACCATCAGGGTGAAGCCCAGAATTTATTGTGCATTAAGTACAGGTAAAGTCACCCTGCACCTATTTCTTAAGTGAACCATTTCTGTTTGTAGCAGCAGCAGATTTGCCCCACTTACCAAGCTACACTTCCACATCCCTGAGTCCACTGTTTTGCCCAGATCCATTCACTCCAGGGAACTGCTGAGGTTCCTGCTTGCCTAGTGATGAGGGGAGCAATGCCCTGCATAGACAAGGGATGCAGGAACAAAGGACAGTTTGCTGTTCTTATTAATGGCGATGCTGAAAAAAATTGCTGCCTCCCTATAAATTGGGTGCTTTTTTTGAGAAACAGGTAAAAACTGCTAAGATGACAGTTTTTCCCATTTTTCCAGTGAGTGTGTCTGAGGAAGTAGAAGTGCAATAACCTGGGGTACAGCAGGCTCAGCCATTTGAAATAAAACTTTGCAGTACTAATGTTTTTGTAACTGCTTTCATATTGTAATGATATTTTTCCAAGCACTGGTTTTATTTGATCTTAAATACCTTTTTGGGAAAGTCCAGTGAGCTGACTCTAATAAAATCATGCTATTGAAAAAAGGTTTAAGTGGAATGTTCAGAATAAATTACAAAACTGCATGCAAGAATACCAGCTAGTGCTGCAATAAAAATCTGGAAATGAGGATTCTTGCAATATATTTTAAAGAAGTAGTATACTTTTTTTTTTGTTCATTTTTTTCACAGAATGTTTCATAATAGAAAGCCTTCACAACGTGAAAGAGAGTGAATGAATAACGAATGAATAAACTGCCAAAGAAATTGCATTTTTAAAAAAACTTGATTTTTTTTTTTCCTAGAGAATATATTTCATATCATTTTCAATAACTTTTGGAAGATAATAGGAAAAGTAATTCTGTTCCATTTTGTTGTGCCAAAATACCTAAATTACATCATACTTAGGCTGTTGGATTTCAAGCACACAGACACACACGTGTGTGTTCAGGCCCTTTTTATCAGGAGCTGATATCAAGAAAATGACATAGTTGGTTCTTCTCCATGCTCTGGAAAATCCTGAAGAGTCCATAGTAAGGGGCTGCTGGAATCTAAGCAAGGTTTCTCATAGACTTCCTCTCTCTTGTAGATCAAACAGTCAAATTCCTGCAGCTGAATCCAACTCTAGGAGCAGAACAGAAGGGACTCCCCTCCAGACAAATATAATTTCTCTTTCTATCTGATTTTCTCCAGGAACCACAAGAGAACTAAGGGAGGTTTTTCCAGTTGTGACACATCTGTGCTTTGAATCACATCACTTGCACCACAAGCAAAACCAGGGCTCATGTTGAGGTGGGTCACCCAGTGCAGGTGTCGCTTTGGGCCTAGCTGGAGGTGCACAAGACATGACAAAATACTGATGAACCTGGGGAAGCACCTACAGAACACTGCAAACACCCTCTCAGGTGCTCACCCTCTTGCTTGATTTATGTGAAGGCTTGCCAGGATTGTTGTCATGTCATGTTTGTTCCACCCAGCAGAGAGCTGCTCTGTTTTAACTGCACCGACTTTGCAGCAGCCCCAGAAGCAGGGCTAGGACATCTCTGCAGTCATGGCCAGCCCTTTGGCCGTGCAAGACAGCTCATCCAGCCTTGCTGCTGCCCTGACTGACTGGAGGTGTCAGGTGGAGCAGCAAGCTGTAAAGAGGGTTTTGATGGAGCAGATGACAGGATGACAGGCTGTAAGGAGGGATGTATGGTTAAATATTAATCCACAGCAGCTATAATGCCAGTCCTGATCTGTTCCTTTCCTTTTTAAGAACTTCACATGAACAAGTAACTTGTTGCCTTGTTATACTGTTCCTCCATTTAGACTCTGTTGGGTCCATGTAGAGGATGTCAAGTGATGAGGAAGAGAGAAGCTAAGCAAAGGGACCCAAACTAACTGAAGCAAAAACTTCTTCTATATATGCCAGCTCTCCTTGGCAGCTAGGATGGTGCTGTCAGTCATCCTGTCTGCAGTTACATGCTCTGCGAGGATCAAGAAGGCACGGCCACTTACTCAACTCTGGTGGCTTTTGACTTCTAGCCTGTCCATTGGCCCAATCTTGAGATAGAAACTTGAGAATATCTTCTCAATATGTCTTAATCACAACTTAATCTGGAGCCTGTTCAAAGCTGGTGGTCTTGTCCTGTACCTCACTGCCTTCTGCTTAAAATTGAGATCTTCTTTGTTCTTGCTGACTTTGTGCAACTTCTCAAACATCTCCCAGTAAGTGCCAGTGGAAAGGAATACGTCAGATAGGATTCCTTCCTCTGCCTTGCAGGAAGAGTCTTCCTACTTCCAGTACTTCCTCAACCTGGACATCCACCACTTTGCTCCCCATGTCTGCCACTTTCCTTAACAGGCTCTCACATGAGCCTGTCTTCTCTAAAATCATGCCCCTTGCTATACTGACATGTTTGCTTAAACTTTATAGACCCACAAAATGGGAGCCTATATATTGCAATTTAAATTAGCCACACAATGATTTAGGCAACAAACCTGTAAACCCCTAAAAATTTCAGGCCAAACACTCCTCCTTCTAAAAATCAGTTTAACCTGGATTTATATAGGTGTCACTGTGATCCCACCTGGCACTTCTGATCTACCAGACAAGGGAAATTAGCCATCTTATTGAGATAAACGGCCCTGAGGTGGTCAACATCAGACAGAGATGTAGAGACTGAGAATGAAGGGAACAGACAAGGAAACACGAGTCCAAGGAGCATAGATCCCTTGGGCTACCAGAACTGGAGAGGCGGGAGGGGAAAGCAGTGTTTGGCTTAATGAAGGGTCCTCTTCATTCCTGGTTCCAGGGCATGTGCCACTGATGAGGCTGAGGAAAAAGGAAGAAGGTGGGGATTTTCAGAAGTTAGTGAGGTCTTATGGGAACAAAAGCCATTCAGGGTCCAGGGAGAACACTTCAAGTGTTTTTGTAGCACCCAAAACTGTGATCCAAGCAATTGGATCCAATTGTGAATCCTTGGTCACCTAATCTTGGTGTCTAGAATGTCTAAAAATCAAAAGTATTTCCATTTCCCTAAGCATTTACAGGACTGGCTGCTTCTGTATGGAGAGGGAGGCTCCAACCCCTGAGACACTGAGCACCCTCCTTGCACCATGCAGGTATCTAGAGGACCTAACGCAAGGCTCTGTGTTCAGCAGAAGGACAAGGCACCAAAACATTATGTGCTGTAATTTGAACTGTATGATGCCTTTGTAGGTTTGGGTCTGAACCTTCTGGCTTTGTCTATTCAAATTCTGAATAAAAAAAATGGTGAGGTGGGCTCCATCTGGAGTCATGGAGACTGGTCAAAGCAGGACTGGTCAAAGAGCAGGCAGAGTAGTCTGGAAAGAAATGGGACTGGGTGTCTGGGAGCCTCTGATTTATCAGATTCTTCTTGAGGGTTCTGTTACTGCTGCTGCTAAAAGCCTCCAGGTGACATCTGAAGCTCTTTGCCCCATAGTAAAGTGCTTCGAATTTTGGCCAGGGCATGAATCCCAGTCGGCATTCAGTAGCTTGGAGGGAATGAGTATTTGAAATACTGCACTTCGAAGCTCTGACAGAAAAGTTCCACAAAGAAAATCACTGAGTGCCAAGAGAAGAAGCAATTTTCTTTATGGAGCAGCCTTGCAATGTCCAATTCTAACTCACACTTTTTATGGGGAATAAATACATACTCCACAGATTTTAATGACCACTCATTTTTATTTCAGCAGCTTAAATATTTTTCTTTCAACTCTAGGAGGGGAAAGGGGCGGCGCATTTCATACTGCTATCCCCCAGATTTTCTGCTGTCTCATTTGGGCACTCCAGGAAGACTCCAGGTGAGCAGGATTTTGCCTCCATGCAGAGCCATTCTTGACTCGAGTGGGATCCCTCAGCCGTGCCAGCCTTCACCACACCATTTCAATTGCAAGATGAAGTTCCTCAGGCAAAGTGTCTTCAGCAAACATGATCTGAGACTCACTTCCAACACTACTTGAGTAGGCCTGTGGGTTTTTTTAGCTGCCCTTGGAATCTCAGAGAGCCCTGATATCTTACAAGGGCATTTCTGCAGTTTTAAAGCCCCAAATTTAGATATGCTGGCCAATGTGGTAGAATAATAAAAATGGTATCCTAACACTGGAGTGGTATGTGCAGGGAGCAGTATTTTTTATGCCATGAGCCATATCTGACTTAACCACAGATGGTCAGATATAAGTTCATACAGAAAGTCCTACTAGTCTTAATTGTGAATTATACTATGGCTGTTGGAATGAATGTTCACATGTCCACAGCAGACCAAAAGTTTGTTATTAAAGATGCATCACGAACACATTTAAGTTAGGAAAAACATATTGAAGTTTTCTGGACAATGCTAGTTTGACTCACTTATGTCTCATTCAGTTCCTGTTATCATTATCTCACCACCTCATTGTGGGTTTCCCACAGGACACCTGCCTGAGGCAATAGAGAGATTTAACTTGTTCTGGAAGTGACTTGGAATTGTTTTCTTCAGGATTCTTTAATATGCACCCTCAATAATGTTTTATTCATTTAGGTTTTTGTCTTCTCAGAAATTCTTGTGGCCTTTCCTAGTAATTTTTTTCTCCTAAAGAATGCAAAGTGAAACAAACTCGGAAACTTCAGCATGTGGTGTCCTGCTGACACCTGTGTGGATCATCAGCAGATGAAACCCTGAAGTCCACCAAACAAAGCAAACAGAAAAAACTGCAGCAATAGCAACCTGTTAGCATGCAGATGAACAAGCATGTGGACAATTTTACTTTCCAGAATATTTCCCTGCAAGAAACAGATGTCAAGACAGATAGCTCAGGTCTTGTTTCAAGATCTAGGGCAAGGTTTGTGACAGTGGGTCAGACTTTTCTGACTCAGGCAGAAGTGCACAAAGAAAGGGATTACATGACTAATTAGCATGCAGTAGTTGTGAAATCGGAGACCCACACTAGTCCCAGATTTGATCCATTTTTCCCTACTCCAGTGTCTTTCTTGCAGCAAACCGCAGTCTCCAACCACCTGTCTCTTATTCCCCCACGCCAGCAGATGAAGCAACCTCCATTCCCCCAGTGTCCAGTCCCGTTGAAGAGAGGCAGGGTCAGCTCCTGGAGATCATGAGGAGCAATTTCTTCACCGTTGAGTTTTCCAGCCTAGTCTCTGTACCTGGCACTACCCAAAGCTTTCAGAGTAGCAACCATGGAGCATCCAAGCTGGATCTATGCCCAGGGTAAGTGGAATCTTC